>LPNX010633762.1:423646-436146 GCA_001517045.1 Pseudotsuga menziesii
TGCCTGTGAGGAAAAAGTTGGGAGAAATCAGACTATGCGTGGACTTCAGAAACTTAAACCGCGCCTCGGATAAAGACAACTACCTGGTACCTCCCATGGAGCAATTACTTCAGATGGTTTCTGGTTCTGAAATGTTTTCATTGTTAGATGGTTTCTCTGGCTACAACCAAGTATTGGTATCCGAAGAAGATATATTGAAGACGGCATTCAGAACTAAATGGGGAACTTTCACATATAGAAGAATGCCCTTTGGACTGATCAATGCTGGTGCAACATTTCAGAGAGCGATGGACATAGCTTTTTGCGGACTGGTTGGGAAAAGTGTGGTGGTCTACCTGGATGACATCATGATTTTTTCGAAGAAAAGAGGGGAGCACGCTTTCCACTTAAAGCAAATCTTTGAACGCTGCAGGAAATATGGTATTTCCCTCAATCCTAAGAAGTGCGTGTTTGCGGTTACTGAAGGCAAGTTACTGGGGCATATAGTTTCGAAGAAGGGTATATCCATAGATCCAGAAAGAATTAAGGCTATTGAGCAAATCCCTATGCCTCATAACAAAAAAGGGATGCAATCCTTCATGGGAACTATAAATTTTGTGCGTAGGTTTGTGCCTGATTTTGCCCAGACTGTTAAACCATTACAGCAGATGGTTAAGCAAAATACACAATTTAAGTGGACTAAAACGGAAAAGAATGCTTTCAGTAAAATCAAGACTGCTGTTGCACATGCGCCATCGCTGAAAAGTCCATATTTTGACAAGGATTTTATTATATATACATTTGCGTCTGAAGATTCATTGGCAGCTGTTCTTACGCAAAAGGAAGATGGGGGTGATGAATACCCAATTTCTTTTATGAGTACTGGGCTGCAGGGAGCTGAATTGAATTACCCAGCCATTGAAAAACATGCATACGCAGTATTTAAGGCATTCAAGCAATTCAGGCCTTATATACTAAAAAATCGAACCAAGGTAATAGTCCCTTACCCAGCCGTGAGATCCCTGCTCATTCAAAAGGAATTGGGAGAAAGAAGGGGCAACTGGGTAATAGCCCTTCAAGAATACGACTTGGAATTCAAACCAGCCACTATAGTGAAGGGTCAGGGGTTATGTAGGCTGATGACTGGAAGCAGTAATGATGAAGAGCAAGCATGGGATGATGAAGCTGAGTTGCATGTAAGGGATGTTTGTCCTTTATTCACAGCTCCTGAATCTTGGTATAGAGATCTTGTACATTACCTGCAGTTAGGGGTGTTTCCTGAACATTGGAGTTCCAAACAAAGAAGATATTTGCGTCTAAATTAAGCTTCCTACCAACTCGTAGAGGGCATATTATTCAGAAGAAACTATGATGGGGTCCTCCTAAGATGCCTGGAAAGAAAAGGCGCTGAGAAAGTAATGTCTGAATTGCATGATGGTCCGGCCGGCGGACATTATTCAGGAGACATTACAGCCCACAAAATCCTTAGGGATGGTTACTATTGGCCAACACTCTTTAGGGATGCACATGCGCACGGCAGAAAATGTGATACTTGCCAGAGATGTGGTGGAAGACAACCTAGAGCAGCATCACCTCTAAAGCCTGAAATGATCACAGAGCCTTTTGAGCAATGGGGAATAGACGTCATTGGAGAAATAAAGCCAAATTCCTCCTTGCTACATAAGTATATTCTTACTGCAACTGATTATTTCACTCGCTGGGTTGAAGCCATCCCATTGCGCAAGATAAACGAAGATGAAGTCATCAGTTTTCTGCAAGACCATATCATGACCAGGTTTGGGGTTCCAAGTTCATTAGTTTTTGATAATGCTAAATACTTTTCATCCATTAAAATCACTGCATTTGCTCATGAGAAAGGTATAAAATTACATTATTCTGCTTACTATTATCCGCAAGGGAATGGCCTAGCTGAATCCTCAAATAAAAACCTCATTAGAATCCTGAAAAAGGCCGTCATAGAAAACCAGCGAAGTTGGCACTCAGCCTTACCCAATGCCCTGTGGGCTGACAAAGTCACCCCCAAGTCTGCAATAGGAGTGTCACCCTTTACCCTTGTATACGGTAAGGAAGCCATCTTGCCCCCCAACATCATGATCCCATCTTCCATACTAGCTCAGGAGTCTAGGGGGTCAGATGATGAGGTTCTCCAAATAAGAATTTACAATCTCCTGAAAGTAGAGGAGGCCCGATCCAAAGCTAGAGAGCGTGTCCAATAGCAACAGGAGGTAGTGAAGAGATGGTTTGACAAACATAAAGCTGGAAAAAAGGACCTGGAAGTAGGAGACCTTGTTCTCAAATGGGATCACCCCCACGATGAGAAAGGGAAGCACACTAAGTTCCAACAGTTATGGGTAGGTCCATTTCAAATCACCGCTAAGCTTGGCCCTGCTACTTATATGTTACAGGATTTACAAGGATGGGAGGAGAACCTGCCAGTTAATGGTCTGGTTCTCAAACCTTATTTTTCTTAAGTTGTTTTTGACCTTTCTGACTTGTACATAAATAAGTTGTGTTGAGTTATGCTTTCATTTGTTTTAAGTTGAGTCTTTGTTTTCAATAAAGGTGGTTAACTCGTGGTTATGTGGGGAACCCCAAATTTCTGGAAATGGTAAACATTTGTTGAATAGTTAGACTGTGGGTTCCATATGAATTCATTCCACCAAATAGTCTCTCGAAACCCTTTGTGTGCATTGAGGTCTAGCTTGAACCCCTGTAAGGTCAATCAGATTCAAAAGTCTGGAATACTATGATGAGGCTCCGCGCACTTTACACTTAAAAGTCTAAGGGGCGATAATAGGGGACCCACGGAGAAGAGAAAGATGAACAGAGTGTTAATATAAATGATCCCATGCCAGGAAATGAATGCCAGAAAGCAGATAAGAGTCAGAATTCCTATGAAAACATCATGCTTCAAAGCTAAATCTAAAGCATAAAGTACTAATTTGCCAATTATCCTCTCCGTCCGTGAGCTGAAACTTTAAGCACATCACTCACACAAAAGGGCACTATGGGATAGAGGATCCTGAATTGAAATTCAGTAAGAAAGGCACGCACGAAGACTCGCATCGTAAGGGGAAAAAATCCAAAAAGCACAAAAGTTGCTAAAATGGCATGGGAGTGAGGAACAAATGAACGTTTCTGTTCATCACCTGCTACAATCCTGTGGTGTCCAATGTCATCAGCTACCTGAAAGCAAAATTAATAATGAAATCATATTTTGGCCTCAGCAGAGTTATCCGGACTCTAAAATCTTGACTTTCATCGCCCAAACTGGACTGATATCAATGATTAAGGTGCACACTTCTGTTATTGAGAAATCTGTACAGCTGGAAGAGTTCAATGGATACATTTGTTATGGAACAGTCTGCCATTCAAGAAAGAAATCACCCAGAGATCTAGGTTCACCAGGAAATCGCCAGTTGTTGCTGCCGCAACTTTTCCTCCCCGATTTTCCACTTAAACTCTGGGACCCCTCCTCATCATTTTGCTTGGATTGATTGCTAAAGGCTTGGCCCCTCGAACATATCTGTTCGTCTTGAAGTTGAATACCCGCTGTTTTTTCTGCCTCGTTCAGTTTAGTTCGGGTCGTGTGGTCTGTTTAATACTCATAGAACATGAAAATGTTGCCTTAGCAAAGAAAAATGTTTTTGGCTGTAATTGATCATTAATGCTGTTGGTTTTCACTTTCGATCGGACCTCTTTCGGAAGATGTTGAACCTCAACTCACCCGCCGTTGCGGCTCCTAGATCAAACTTCCACCCGATTGGAGTTACATCCGATGCCCGATTCGTTTGTTCAGACCGCCTGCTCCCAAGTTTTCTCACCCGCCGTTGTGGCTCCCTGACCAAACTTACGCCCGATTCGTTTGTCTCGATCACTTGCTCCTAAGTTTCTGATTGCCCGCTGTTGCGGCCGGGAGGATAGAGTCAGCTCCCAATTAGAGTTTCACTCGACGTCCGACTCACTGCTCTTTTCTCCCACCCGCGTCACTCAGCCCTTGCATCATCCGCCGTTGCGGGCGGTAGAGAAATATAGCCTCCGATACCCTCCTCTCCGGCGTCCGGTTGCCTTTATCACCTGTGTTGTCACTTACCTGGTTCTTATGCTCCTCCGTCGTTGTGGCTCTTGAAGCCTTTCCCCATCCGATGCAGAAGTCTATTCCCACCCGATCCAAGTATCGCCCGACCGCCGATTTAGTGTTGCCGCGAGTTCTCGCCCGGATGAACCAGGCTAGCCCATTGTGAATTTATTATTATGGTTAGAAATTTTCAATGCCCAATATCTCAGTTTAGTGGATAATAAACCAATGTTGTCTGCAGGGAGAATGCCATAGATCGCTGAAGCAATTCAGAGCGAGGAAAAGGACAAAACAAACAAATGACAGAGACAACGAGGAGGCAGTTTCAACAGTTACAGTCAGAAGGTAAACGCCTATGGAAAATGATTGGGAGAATGCAACGACCAGAGAAGAAACTGAATCGTCAAGGACACTGAAAGGTCATACGCTGAGGGCAGCCCAGAAGGCAGGGGTTGTAGTTTAAATAAGGGGAAGCCTGACTGAATAGGGGCTTTTTCCCCTGGAAAAAATTGTAATGTTTGCTTGTAAGAGGAACTACTTCGTTTTGCAAAAGGAAACTGCAAATTTACCTGGTTGGAGAAAGTGAAATGGGATGTACCAATGCGTTTCACTGAATGATGTTGAAAAGGAACTATTTCGTTTTCAACTGCTTTTCATTTACTGTGAGAATGTTTAGTTTCCTGAACCTATGAGCTCTTATTAAATGTTCTTCGGTATTTTCATGATCTTCCCATGTGAGTAATATTGCTTTTCATACAGCAATCGGCTACCTGGTTGTTAAATATTTGTGATTGTTCATGTGTTTGAATGGAGTATCAGCTAACTGTAGTCCTTCATACTGCATGCGCAAAAAATTGAATTACTCACTTAAAATTGATGTCTCGCTCCCTAGGGATAGTTTAGATAATTAGTTTGTTTCTTATTGTATGTGATTTGGTTTCCTGCGGGTCTAAGATGAGAGGTAAGAACCTGTGCATCACATCGTGACTGCCCCTCGCAGTCTAATCACCTTGCACTTAGTTAGGCACGTGCATTTCATCTCTTAAGTTAAAATACAAAAAACTCGGTGGACCGGGCCGCAACCGGTAAAGCTTTGTTTTTTTTTTTGTTACTGGAATCACGGTAGCCGGACCGCAAACCGGACGGATTCCCTATACCAAATAGTCAGCGGGTTAGTTGGGAACGCTGATTGGGGAGAATCCCTTACTGTTGCCACCTATGATTTTCCAGGCCTCAACAGGAGCTCAAAAAATAGCTTGCTCAAAGCACATTTAACTCAAGAAAAGAAAAAGATTATCTAGAAAAAACTTTGGAAACTCTTCAGGAAAAAATAGAATAGGACAACCTCACAACATAACTCTTGTTTCAAGAAAAATAGTTATATATTATGCTACAACACCTTGCAAGGATAAAAGAAGAAGAATGATTCCTGCAATATAGAAGTCTTTGGCTGAAAGGGAGAGACATGAATACCAAGTTTTTCCACAACTAGTGTAAGGAACGACAGAGGAGGAACACAATAATGGAATTATCCAAGGAAAACAAAGAGAATATAATGAACCCAAAGTAAATAAAAAAGATATTAGAAGCCACTTCGAGGAGCTTTACACAATAGAAGAAGAAGTCACTTAGGAAGAGATGAAAGCTATGAATGTTGATATCTCTCAACTAATAGAAGAAAAATATAATGATCTCTTGAACCTTCTCGTATTTTAGGATGAGGTTCACAAGAATGTTTGGTCCCTCCATCCTGACAAGGCTCCTGGTCCCAATGGGTTCACAATTATTCTCCATCGAAGGTGTTGGCACATCATCAAAAAAATCTATTGAAAATGCTAATTTGGACACAATCTAGGGAAAATATAGGAAGCACAAAAAACTCTACCTTCCTTGATCTCATTCCTACAAAAATTAAGCCTTCCTCCATTAAGTGCTTCATGTCCATTTCTCTTTGCAACTCCTCTTACAAAATCCTTGCAAAGGTCATATCGAACATGATCAAAAATATTATTCCCCGACTCATTTCAGTAAAAAACAAGGTGGGTTACTTGTTGGTCCCCAAACATATGATAATATTATTTTGGTTTAAGAAGAAATTCACTCCATATAGAAAAGGAAATAGGAAAGAATGGAAATCAAATTGGATTTGGAAAATGATTTTAATAGAATTAGGCATGGCTATATTTATAAGGTACTAGAAAGGTATGGTTTCTCTCTGAAATTCGTAAGGTAGATCAATTATTGTATCAGTGGCCCTTGGATAGCCCCTCTTGTCAATGGTCACTCAACTTCCTTTTTCCAAGTCAGAAGAGGGATCTGTTAAGGATGTCCCATGTCCCCTTTCCTTTACATTCTATTGGTAGATTCGCTTAGCAGAATACTAAACAGACTCAAAGACGATGGGAATATCCTAGATATTTCCTTTGTCAGGGGGTTTAATCAATCAATCATGCACAATTTTTTTATGATACAATATTTATGTGGAGAATTTTGACTCAGATTGCAAGAATATTCAAATCCTCACTTGATCTTTTCCTTAAAGCGTCTGGGAGCCAACTCAATTCAGATAAGTATTGGTTATATGGCAGGAACAACAAATCCAAGATCCTCAAAGATATTTCTCTAATATTGGGTATCAAGGTAAGCTACGACTGGATTTCCTTCAAATATTTGGGAATTCCTATTTCCAAAAACATCTCTAACTCTGCAGCTTAGATCCTTGTAGTGCAAAAAAAAAAGTGCAATTTCGAGGGATGCGATGGCTCAACCTAGGAGAAAAAATTGTTCTCTTAAAATCTATTCTTTCCTCATTCCCTATTTATATCAGTGTCATGTTCCNAAAGTGCAATTTCGAGGGATGCGATGGCTCAACCTAGGAGAAAAAATTGTTCTCTTAAAATCTATTCTTTCCTCATTCCCTATTTATATCAGTGTCATGTTCCTTTCTCACAAGAATGTAATTAATAGTATAATTATAGAAATAAGGAAATTTCTATGGAAATGTGGGAAAACCCAAAGAAAAACATTCCATCTTGTAAACATTCCATCTTGTAAACATTCCATGTGGGCCACAATTAAAGAGGACAAAACAAGAGGTGGGATTGGGTTAATAGATTCGGGTTTAATCACAACAACATTTGAGCCCAAAATTTGATGAAATCTGATATAAAGTATGATTGTGTCAGATGAAATGATGAAAAGTATTGTATGTTCTGAATTTTTTTGTCATCTTGCAGAGTCATCAAATTTTTGACTTTACTCCTCATAGGTTTTGCGACAAACATTCTCATAGATTAAGAGACGTTACCTCATCGTATTTTTGACATATTTATAAGGGATGGTCATTGGTTTTGCAACAATTAGGGAAGGTGTTATCGTCGAAATTTTGACGAGCCCATGATACTTGTTTGAAGTTGGAAAAAGGATTGCTTGCAATGGTAACTAGGTTCATGTCTTTGGGTATCTGACGACTGTGGAATTATAAATATAAACATTTTAAAACATTCTAACATGTTTTCTATATAAGCGACAGGCGGTTTGCGGAAATTATTTATTCCTCGACAAATGGTTTGCGGAAATTGTTTATTCCTAGACAAACGGTTTGAGGAATTGTTTTATTCTTCGACGACCGGTTTGGGGAATTTTTTTTTCTTCGATAGACAGTTTGCGGGAATCCTTTTATTCTTCGACAAACCACCATTTGAGAAATTTATGATGCGTAGAACTTTATTTTTTAAGATTATTGATAGTATTCATTCATGAAGTTTGTGACAAAATGTCAAATAGAATTATTCCTGATCCAAATGAAGAAAATCGACAATTGCTTGCTAGACTATGGGATGCCGCGAAACAAAGGGGATATTTTTTTTTATCTTTTTTTGCTTTGCTAAATATATGTATTATTTTAATATTTCTTATATTAACTATTAAATATTGATGTTTTCGTGTATTTATAAAAGAAATACATCCTACGACATATCGTCTAGAAGAAGTGATTTCAGAACAAGTACCAGAGGATCATGGAGCATCTATGTTTAATGGAGAACAAGTGATCAATCATATTGAAGAAGATGATCATACTGATAATGTAGTTTAATATGATGGTACAAATACATTGCTCCATGATTCATTTAATGTTAGAATGGATGATGATGATGACAATGATAATTATAATGAAAACATTGACAACTTTGATGATGTTCATGATATACCTCTTCTCGATAAGGCATATGAACTGTTGTATGAAGGATCCAAAACAAATATTCTCTTTGCTATATTGTTGATAATGACCTTGAAGGTTATGAATGGTATTTGAAACATATCAATCACACAAATGCTAAGGTATGTAAAATAATCCATCACATATATATGATCGTGATAAATTTTATCTTTATTCCTCTAATAATTGTGTTGTTAATTCATAATTCAAATTAATACAAATGAAGTGTGTTTCATTAATATTATTTATATATTATATTAACTCTATTTTTATTTTTATTTGATGTAGCTTGATAGCTGAATTTTTGTTACCACCATCAAATATTTTACCTCACATATATCGAGATTTATCTTCCATTATGAAAGAGATTGG
This sequence comes from Pseudotsuga menziesii, assembly GCA_001517045.1. Lineage (NCBI taxonomy): Eukaryota > Viridiplantae > Streptophyta > Pinopsida > Pinales > Pinaceae > Pseudotsuga > Pseudotsuga menziesii. The sequence continues at coordinate 432,316 of LPNX010633762.1, forward strand.
AATGCATTATGAAGCAATTCATTCATGCCCCGATGACCATGTTATATATTATAATCAGCATGAATTTGCAACAGAATGTCCAGAATGTCATATAAGTAGATATCAGATAGATCAAGTAACAAAATAGGTTCCTCACAAGGTTGTTCGTTATATTCCCATCATTCCATGTTTGCAACGAATGTTCAGGTGCAATAACATAGCGCAATTTATGGATTACCATGCTAGGAACAAAATTCAAGGTGATGTTATTGAATGCCTGTAGATGGTTCCGCATTTAGAGATATGGAGGAAAATTGGCCTCACTTTAAAGAAGAACCCTATAATCTTAGGATTTCTTTGGAAACATATGGTGTTAATCCATTTGCATAGATGAAATACATTTAGACTGTGTGGCCTATTTTTGTTATCAACAATAACATTCCTCCCTGGTAAAGAGGGAGCACATAATGTTGTCAATGATTATTCCAGTTATTTTGTGTCTACAACTGTTTTATTTCTAATGTATTTGTGGCATCTCATTTGTCGTATTATGTTTCCAAATATCATATATATATTTTTTATTTTACTCGTGTGCATGATTTATATATCTTAATGGTTCTCATAATTATATCCTTTATATGTACTTCAAATCAATCAGGTAAGTACCAAGTAAAATATGTGAATTTATATATTGAACCTCTTATAGACGAGCTACTGAAGTTATGGAATGGCATCACTATGTATGACGTATCTAGACCAATACGACAAAGTCAATTTCAATTCCATGCAATGGTTGTATGGACAATACATGACGGCCCAAGGTTAACCCGTTTTGTGGTTTGTATTTTAAGTTCCACTTTAATTGAATTGAATTATATGAATTAGTTAATATAGTTTATATATAATTATAATTGACATATATATTCCATATCTATATATTGTAGGTCTTCAGACAAATGGTAAATTTGCATGTTTAGTTTGTGGTCCTAAGATCAAATCTCATCGCTCAAAAAGCTTAAGAAAGGAGGTGTTTGATGAGTATAGGAATTTTGTCTCTAAGAATCATAGGTATAGAACAATAAAAAAAAATATTTTCAATGGGAAGAAAGAGGCTGCATTAAAACCCCAGAGAATGACACATCACCGTTGGAAGATGCAACACATTAGAAATCGTTAAGCTGGTATGTATGGATCATCGTATATGAATTGTTATGTATTTTAATTTCTATTGTGAGTTTCTTACTCTAGCGGCCATAATTGATTTTTGTAATTTAGCTACTAACTAATATTCATGATTTCCTTCATGATCATGAAGGAATTAATGGTCTTCCATGAGGAACAAAAAGTTATCATATACAATTCAGTAGGTTTCCCTACTATGAGAACCTACAAATTTCTCATTTGTTTGATACAATGCATATTGGAAAGAATGTGACTGAAACATTATGGCGACTACTAGAGCTAAGGAGCAAGAAAGATAAAATTGTGAAAGTTTGCAAAGACATTGAAGAAGGAAACCATGCAATGAAATACATCATTCAATTTCATAGTAATAGAGACCAAATTAATATAAAATCAATTCCATGGATGTTTATGGAGCAGCAAAGTAATGTTGTTAAAGAAGTAATGCGAAAAATTAAAATTCCCACTGGATTTTGTGCGAACTTGAAGAATATCATAACAAAAAAGGTGATTTTACGGGGGTCAAAACACGTGATTTCCACATATTTATCAATGTTATTATTATTGTTATGTCCATATAATTTTTTTTCATTTTATTGCATAATTTGTTTTTCTTGTTTGTATACTCTTAGTTTGAGAAATGGCGTGGTTTGTATATTGATACAATATTTTCTACCTCTCTCTCCTGGACAACTTCGATGACAATGTCAAATAAGTTATATGTAGCCTTGGGAAATACATGAGGTAACTATTGATTAGTTTCTTGTGCACTAATTCATGTTATGTAATTTAATGTTTTTTTTTGTTAATTATCATTATTGGTCTATGTCACTTGTAGATGGTTGAAATCTAAAGAAATCCATAAAGAAGATATAAAGTATTGGAGGGGATAAATTCCTCATCTCATGTGTTAATGTAGAAGCATCTACCTTTGGCATTTTCAATGCATAGGAACACTATCTCATACACCAAGTTGAGGATATTGAATTGTGTGGACCTGTGCACTCAAGTTCCATGTGTATGGTTGAGAGGAACTTGAAATTTATGAAGGTTTTGGTGAGACAACGAGAATGTGATGAGGGTTCTATGATGGAAGGATATATGGTATACCAAAACAAGTTGTATTTTATTTAATATCTTCATAAGTTAGCGTCAAAGCTCAATTTACATTGCATTTGTGATCCAGACTCCAATAACTATTTTGAGTGGGAGTACCTGAAGGGGAAAGGTAGATCAAGGAAGGTGAAAGGTAATTATTAGCTAGTGGATGTTAATTATATCGTACATATTCTAATTGCATATTCAATTTATGACATCAATTAAGAGCATATACTTTGTTCAAGAAATTTACATATGTCTTGAATTTTAATGTTTATTGCCATCATGCAGTTGGTCGAGAGTGGGATACAATTCATTTATACATCGCAAACAATCTTGACTAAATGAAGGTATGGATTGAACGATGCAAACAATCGGGTCATGGAATATCAAGGGAAGGTGGGACTTCATTGGTAAAAGCAACAAATCGCAATGGAGATACAAATCTTATAGAAAGGGAAATCGATTTAGCATATGGCTTAAAAGATAAGCAGGAAAGCATATTAATCAATCACTATAAATACACTATTTTGCAAATTACATTTTGATGTACATGTTGTTATTTCCATGTATGGATGCATAAATATGTAGTTATTCATAAATATTGAATTATTATGTAATCATTTTGTGTTTTGATTGTTGTAGGTAAAACACCATAAGGCTATGGTTTGCAATGGTTGTAGATATTGCATCAAAAAATTGGATGAAACAAATAAAACATTAGATTGTGGGATATATGTAGTCTTTGAGGTGACCAATTTTTCATCTAGAAGTGACAGACATCCATAACTCTCAGAAAATTGATACTATAGGTATTTGGAAGATATTCTACAGTGTGACTTTAAATCCTTCAAGGTATTTTTGTTTGTTGTCAAATGTTATGGGTTATGATTGAATCAATGTGATCCTGATAGAACTATTATTGAACATGATAATGGATTTACCATGGTAAATACAAGGTTATTTGAGTTAGGAACTGAGCCCTATGTTCTTCTAATCCAATGTGAATGGGTATTTTACTCGGAGGTTCCAGGTAAAGTAGGCTAGCCATTTGTTGTGAGACACAATCCAAGGGGAAGACCGATAAAGTATAACCTAGACGAAGGTAATGAAGAGGGTACTCTAGAAGAAGAAAATGATGATGAAGAGCATGATCAAGATGATGAGTTAGATGATCAAGATGATCCAGTAGAATATGTCCAAGAATTAGTTAACTCAAATGATGCAGATGACAATGCCCATGAATATTATATCGATGATGACATGATGAACGTAACTAACTTAGATGACGATGATGATATGGCCAATCCTTATAATGTTGACTATGGATTTGATGATACAGATGATGACTTGGATGAAGAAGACGATGAAATATATTGAAAGGTAATTATTTAATTAGACCTATTATTTTATCTTATTAAAAAAAAAGATTTACTAACATTAATAGGATCATATATTTATAGATATTAGATCATCATCATCATCATATTAATCATCATCATCATCATCATCGTCGTCAACACCATCAATTTCATCATATTCATTGTTTTCATCGTCATGAACATCATCATA
>LPNX010633762.1:441146-452350 GCA_001517045.1 Pseudotsuga menziesii
TGGCCAACACGTTGTTGAGATGAAAATGATCTTAGTATGATCATTATACATGCATTATACAATATGGTAAAAACATAACATAAAAGGAAAATGCAGCATATACCATAATCAACATGACCAAGAGATACCTAAACTCTACATGAATTAAAATCATCTTAGGATAAAGCCAATTTCCTTATTTTTGCACATTGTCTTTCTCACATTGTCGTAGCTCAGGTTTTGGACAATTATATCCAAGTTCGGACAATTTTATGCAATTTCTCAACTTTGGTGTATCAATTCGTGGCTTTGGCATATCATTTTCCCAGTTGACCATTTCATTCACACCTCAAGGTTATCATTTCAGTGATTCACAGCTCTGTGTTATCATTTCGATTTCCAGCTTAGTGTTAACGGTTTTGAATTGGCTCATGGCTCAACGGGTAAGCATCACCTCATTTCTGGTGGAGTCATTTGTTACATAGGTTGCCTCACAAAGGGGTTTTGGGCATGTTGTGATAGGGGTCATGAGTTGTGAATATTAGAAAGGGAAGTAGTCAAGGGGCGGGTTGAGGCCGAGTTTAATGATTGTCACAATGTTGTATCTGTCATCTTAAATTCCCCAGATACTTTAAAGTTCCTGATAACACTACATGGGGAATTTTTACTTTTATTAGAAGCGTAAGTGTTCTAGAATGGCTGAGCATGCTCTAGTTTTATTGATATTATATTACACTCCTTGGTTATTCTAGCTAATAACCATTATTAATGGGCATTGATTATATTCTGCTCTGAATTCCTCTTCTTTCTCCTTGGTTGATTCACTTTTAAATTTATAGAATTAGGGATCAATGGATGCTTCGTACATTTTAGATTCCCATGCTATACTGTGGCTTGGGTGATATGCATAAGTATAAAGGCTGACAAGTAACATCCCACTCTTCCAATAATGTGGATTTTTCTTTAAACTAGTCACTTTGTGCTACTAGGCAAGTATATGAATACAATCTCTTGCAAAAAAATGTAAATTCGTTGGTCAAATTCTAGAAATAAAGAACATCTTAGTTAAAAAGGCTTCGTCTTAATAGAACCAAAGATAATCACTTTCTACAATGTATAGAATTCTCGACAGAACAAGCATTTCCTATGACATATCAGAAGAAAGCAAAATTGACGAATACCCAAGTTGGACAATTAGGTCTTCTGATGTAAGGTACATCTTATTGTTGGTTATTAGAATACCAAAAAACATTTACATCATTGAAACACGATTCCAAGTTCCAATTTATTTTGGGAAGATATCAAATGCTATTTGATTTGTTATGAAAAGCAAGGAAATTTGTAAGGAATTGTGAACTTGGAGTTGATGTTTTTTTAGAAGTTCATGGTCTATTTCATTTACGAAAATTCACTTCTTCTATTATGATATCAGATTTGTTATTATAGTGCACATATATATTTAGTCATAATATAGCAGTAGTGAGGTTACCAATCATACAACTAGTGACTGCATTCTTCTATAATGTAGAGTCATCCAACCATGTAACATATGCCAAACAATTATGTTGACCTATCAGTGTGATACCAAATTTCAAGTAAAATCAATTTTGTCAAACAGTGATCATTCAAAGTCTAATATATCTCGTTAAAGTCATTAAGTCTAATATACCTAGTAATCAATGTGCTCTTTGTATACCCCAACCACAGTTTATAACTAACCTTTCAAATCTGATTTTTACCCTTTTGCAACAGGTTTGAGGACTGTGGAGGAAGTGAAAGTCTACACCCTTTTGCATACTATAGAAACAATTAGAGGAGGCCAAAAAGAAGGATTTTACAGCCTGTTAGGGGTGTCAGGAGTGAGATTAGGTGACTGTTTAGATTACAATTTAAGGCTGTTAGGTGTTTGTCCAAGTAATAACAGTATGCAATTTATTGCGGACCTCAAGAGCAGTGGAAAAAGGGCTTCTACAACCTTGTTGTGTATAGGAAAAGGGAAGGTCAATATTTTAGAGGAGAGGCCAAGTGTAGGTGGAGTAGCGTTAGGGATGTTGGGGAGGTTAGGATAGTGAAAAGGGCTAGTTTTTTGGGTTGTTTTAGGGCCTTTTTTAAGGAAGAAATTAAGTTTTAGGAATTTTTTAATATTTTTAGGGCTTGTTTTTGGTTACTATGGTTTTGGGTTGTATACATGTCAATCCAAACACTAGAAGAAGCTTCAGGGGCAAGAAACTATTAAAAAAAGAACAAATACACCTTTAAAGTCTATTTAGATAAATTTGGTAAAGAAATGAATACAGGTCGACCAGTAGAATGAAAAAGTGTATAAGTAAAAGAGACCCACCTAACTCTTCAAAGAAGAAAACAAGGATTACAAAAAACATTAAATTGTTTCTTTAGCATCCAAATTGGAAAGTGTCCAATATGTCATAGATGTTGTATGTTTTATTATAGCATTCAGAGGAATAAAATACTCTTATTTTAATAGAAATTACTAGAGTGTAAACCCCTTTGGAAGTATTCAAAGATACCTAACCTTAATCTAGTAGATGTGATTTTAGGTATGTTGAGTGTCATTTTGCACACCTATTTTCAAAAAGAGTTAGTATTTGGACTCTAGAGGATTTTCTATTGGGGTGCTCTAGCTCATTGGATGTGGTTCACACTTATGGTTGACTTTTGTACTACGTGCTAGTTGATTGGGTTATACCTTAACAAGAATGGAACCTTGGTACACAAGTTATTACTTTGTTTATCTTTTCCACTTAGGTCCCATTGACCTTTCTCAATGTCTCCAACAAAATCCTAGTGAATTGGCCAAGAGGATTAAGTGGTTAGTTTCCTTGATAATTAGAAAAGAGGGAATTGGCTCAATTGTCTCAAGTGATAGTCATCAAATGCTCTTTTTTCTGAAAATTTCTTTTGAAAAGGATTATGATAGGATTGAATGAAAATTCATACTTATCATGTCGTAAGGATAATTCTATTACATATTTGTGGAGAAGCTTTTTTGAGCCTCAACAATAATATGTAGTAATGGAAGGAATATAACCCTGATAATTTTCATCTTGGGTTTTTCATCATAGGATTTGGGGAAATCTACCTTTATCCCTTCCCTTCTCTGTTTGGAATAAAAATAGTTATTTCAATATTGATATTCATATGTAAACCTAGATCTAGTCTGAAGTGTAGTTGACTGTTGTAATTGATACCCAAAAGATGTTGATTAAAAAAAAGAAATTATATATGACATGTGCATGGGGTCGAGTAAGGGTTCAACATCCACTGAACAATGATAGAGTACAACAATGACTTCCATTCAATAGGATGGTTTGTATATGAGCATGCATCACTATTTGTATGATTATAGTTGTGAGGAAACATTCATGGATCCATATGTGATATGCCATCCATAGATATGAAGGGATAATGCTATCCTTAGCAGTTTGCATGTGCATGCATTAGTCATTTTGAATGTGTATGTATTAGAAAATTTGCAAGTGCATGTGTTAGATAGGTTTCATGTAAAGGAATGCATTAGGTGTATAATTTAAATTTTTATTCATTATTTAAGGGATATGCAGCCTCGTTTATTTTAGTATAGTGCATGAAACCTAGTAGTTATAACTTATAACATTGTCATGAAATGATAAACCATAACATATTTAATAGGATCTCGACAAACAAGGGATGTACCATAACTTAGTGATCAGATGATCAACATAGTATAAGAACTTATAGTATAGGAGAGGTAGGGAGTACCTTGGAAACCCACTCCCAAAACTAGGAATGTTTTGGGAGCGAGCTTTGAGAGGGGGAGTAAAGAGGGCCCAGTCCACTAGTACTGTGTTATGTTACATATTTTTTTACAATATGTATTTATAGATTATAGCATTAATTTCCCTCAAAGTAGTTTAAAGTGATTTTTTGTTTTTTTAAGAATTGAGAATTCTTTTAGTGCATAATCTGCTCCACTATGGTTTAGGAAATCAAACTAGAATCCATAAAGGTTGTAGTGTGATGGAAAATCGATAGAAAGCTCATCATTTTCTATATTTGTAGTGTCATTTTTTAGTAAAAAAGAGCAAGGCATACTTCTTACCCTCTAGTAGGATATTTGCAGGGATTTGTTTCAACCCTACCTTCTTCCAGAGTTGTCACGTATGAGTTTTTGGAATGTTGTCTCCATGTGATGTTTGATGCAGTTGGAACCACTATCAAAACCATAGGTCCTTCTCAAATGGAATTATACCCTAGGTCTTCAATTATCCTCTACGTTTTGGCATTCAAAACCCCAAACCTTGAAGTATCTTCTAGTTTATGTCTTTCACAAACCCTAGCACCTTCCTTCCTTGCATAAAGACAAGGATAAAGACTCCAAGCAAGGTTTTCTTCAAGTTACAATTCATCCAGTCAAATTTGCATGAAATGGTCCTTTTCTCACATGTGGCATCATTTAAGAAGAGGAGCACTCCTAATTTAAGGCTCTTTGTGCACACATCTCTAGGTCACACCACTCCAAGAAGCCTTGCAAGTCATCTAAGAAAGAGTGCTCATTTTAGGAGATGACAAGTGGCATGTTGGTGAATATGTCAAACACATTTAAACTCTTCAAGGCTAACATCCTAATTTTTTGGCCTCATTTTATTAATTTTTTTTTGGTGGTAGTTGCATGGAAACCTACAAACGAATAGCAGATCCTCATTTACAATGTGTTTCTTCCATTGAGGAAAAAAGTACTAGCCCATTGCGTTGAATGATGAAGATATCTTTGCAGATTTGGAACTAGATTTTGGGATATTCAAGGCTATCATTTTGCATTATAAGGCTGTTGTCATGTACTATTTATTTCTTTTACTTCTTGAAAAATACTTTTGCTAATATAGTGTTTATTAGCCATCATAGGAGGGTTGTGAAGAGTAATTTGTTTGTCCTCTTAAGACTTGATAATATCATGTCTGAATTGTGTAATGTATGGACTAATTATTCAATGGAATATTGTCTCTTTATTGGATATACTAAACTTTAATGTTATAAAAAGTTTTGTCTACCGAATTCCTACTATTCATGTGATGTTTTATGAGGTTGGAACCACTATCAAAACCATAGGTCCTTCTCAGATGGAATCAAACCCTAGCACTTCAATTATTCTCTAGGATTTGTCTTTCGAAAACCCCAGCCCTTCAAGTATATTCTAGGTTTTGTCTTTCACAAACCCTAGAACCTTCCTTCCTTGCATAAATACAAGTATAAAGACTCCATGCAAGGTTTTATTCAAGTTACAATATGAAATTTACTTATTAAAAAAAGAATTCTTACAGCCACAAATCATCCCTCTTAGCTTCTATAAACTTGTCAAATCACTCAACAAAATTAGCTAGCTGTTTATGATAAACCAACTCTCTAAAAAACCCTAGAAACTACTCATTCACCATGAGAATATAATTTGGAAACCACCTCTTAAAGTACATAGTTTGGAAAAGAATGTACACTTGACATATACATAAAAATGAAGTTACAAGTACATACCAACAACTTATCACAAGTTGGTACAAAATAGTCCTTCAAGCTTATCCACAAGCTAAGAGTCCCCAATGCATCCAAACCCTAACTGGGGTGTCTACCATCAATAGAAAACACTAATGAGAAATACAAAGTCCTAGAAATGTATCCCACTAAGATATCTAGAAAGTGGACTAAATTAACTGTATATGCCCAATGTGTACACATGTTGAGTCAAGGATCCTCAAGGGGTGTTCTCTCTAAGCATGGGTTGCATTTACATAATCCTTTTGTAGATACCACCCATATAGGGATTTAAAAACCATGGATTTGTGCGACCTTTCCTTTTCATCTTATGAGTTTGTTGTGATGAGTTGGAATTTCTTCTAAGTTATATGTAATCCTACGAGTGTAGGGTAAGGAGAGAGGAGTGGCCAAGAAAATGAATAATAGGGCCAATGCAAAGTGGAGAAGTGACCTAGAAGTTGTGTGATCAGGTCGGTGTAGTGATAAAAGATCTCAGAATGTGAACTCATCTATAGAGGTTGGAGAAAGTAATGCATTTTGTTGGATATCCAACATGTATGCTATACTATCGACATCTTCAATTCATTTGTTATATGACTTTATCCATGTCTACAGGGAGCACAATATGAGTGCATACCATTTATCCTAGGAAGAATCGAAAATGAAGGTTGGCCTCCTCTCCTTCTTGTAACTTTTAGAAGGAGAAATCATTGAGGTGGGCATGATACAGTTAATTTAAGAGATTTTTATTTCTGTGGCATAGTCTTTTTTTGTTCTTTCTACTATGGGATACATCAACATCTTTCTTGTTTTAGTTAAGGATATAGAGTTTGTTTTCATCCCATCAGGGGTGTGTTTTCTCCACCCTTGATGCCTCCTTGGATAAATTGTTTGGGATCCTTATGTTCTCCATGTGGTATTGCTAGTTCATTCATCTTGGGATTGTGGGTTCTGTCCCTCCCCTAGGAAATTTTATGATACTTATGATCTCCACCTATAAAAAACATAGTTTGTATTTTGAGATAAATTGGCTGAAACATTTGTTATGGAAAGACTTGATATCTATATCGTGTTAAAGGACTATGTGATGAACAAGTACTCTAGGGAATTATTGATATTATTCAGGATAATGATATCACCATTATGTCATGCTTATAAGTCTTTCCAAGTTTTCTGCTGGTATTTTTCTATTATTTGCCAAATTTTTTTTACGGCCATCATGCAGGTAGAACCAAACAGGTATTTTTCAGACCTGTCTTCCTCCACTGATGGGAGTTTGGGAAGGCTATAGGAAAGTGAGACATCCAGTATGTCTACAAGGGCTAGATCAACTAGATTTCATGAGATCAAAAGAAAATTCAATAAACACATGGAAGTTTTTATTAGAGGAGGGGGGTCATGCTCCTATGATGATGAGACAATAGGAGACATCGAGGTGCCCTTAAGGTACAAACACCTAGTGAAACAATGGGTACCTGGGGGTCTTCCTCAAGTCAACACTATTTTTTGTGTGAACGAGAGGATATATAGAATTGCACCATCGTCATTATATGGATTCGGGTTGTTTTGCATGGATGGCATAAAATTTAGATACGACAAATGCACAAAATTGATGGAGTAGGTTGGACCCACTTGCAACTACAATGATTGGATGCACCTGGTCCAATATACATGAAGTATGTGTAGATATGGGTTGTCAGCAAATTATATACAATTGAAAGACAAAGATCAAAATAAAGGAGCAATGTTGTACATTGATGGAAGGCTAAAAATAACTAGGAATATTGCGGGGTTTATAAATAGTACACAACCAGGATATACACTTAATCAACCCAACTGCATGTTTGAGATGCGTGAAAGAAAACGTGTCTTTGTATGTGCCATTAAATTAGTATTTGTTGGGGAATAACTTCTTATTAATTACAATTTGAATCGAGTAGATACAAACACAGTTAGTATGGATGTTGTACATCCAAAAATTTACCCAACCTTTTATTAATTATTTTAATATATTTAGGATTTTTCATTATCATATAATTGTAATTTTTTATTAAATTTCCTATGTTGAATTCGCAAGGAGGTGATGGGGGGCGCATCACCCCAACAGAAGCAAAAGGTGAGAGGAGTACATGATCCGCGAGGCAACAGGTATACATCAAAATATTATGTTTTAAAATTGTTTTAATGAGTATTTTGGTTTGGTTAGGTATTTTTTATTATGTTTTTAATGTAGGGTTCTTTTATCTGGGGCAGCTCCCTCACATTTGATGCTAGTAGACCTGTCTCAAGGTAGTAGGTATACATTGAAATCGCCACTGTAAAAATTTAGGATGGACAAACAGATCTATCATTATGTATTTTCAATAGTATATGTGGTTCGTTTATATAATCATATTTATTTTCCATGCAGAGTGTTGATTAGGGAAGCCAAACGAAAATTGATCAGACGATTGCAACATCAGGGAAATAGGTAAACATGAATGTAATTCTAAATTTTAAATATTGTAAAATTGTGCACATGTATAATGTGTAGCATAATGTTTATTTTATTATGTATTTTTTCGTTTTTATGTCTACGTTCATTATGATACTGTTGTCTACTTTTTTTGTAGGTTGATGATTGGGGAAAGTCCCTAGCTGTTGATTAGATGACTGGAGCCTCGAGGCAACATGTAAACCTAAATGTAATTTTAAATTTTAAATACTTCAAAATTTTACACATATAAAACATGTAGCATAATTTTTATTTTGTTATGTATTTTGGATTTTTTACATATTGCGTTCATTATGATAATGTTCTATACTTTTTTTGGACGTGGATTATCGAGGAAAGTCCCCATATGTTGATTAGACTAGACACTCATCTAGGAATCACATAAACATAAATGTAATTCTAGAAATATATCATGATAGACAATTTTTGTTAGTATAATTTTTGCACCGACTATTGCTTCAAAAACTAAGCAATGTTTTATATTTTTCTATTGCAAACAGGGGATTTGGTTTATGAAACACCAACTCAACAGTCTTTAGAGTTTGATGTCTGCCATTTATTGAATGATAAAGAAATTGGTACGTATGCAGACTCGTTGAAGGTGCTACAGAAGACAATGCAAACACAAAATGAGGAACTGATTACTCTGGAATTGATAGTTCCACAGAAAGATGAGATCAAAACAAGGATTCAATTGTTAATCCAGAGATGTCGACAATTGAAAGTAAGTTCTGAAATAATAATGTAAATTCATTTTGAACTTTATAATTTTTTATTTTATATGATATTGAACTTATAATACAATGGTTGGTATTTACAGGAGATTCTGCATTTTAACACTGCTAGTGAAGGCGTTTTTTGTTGTAGTGACCAAACCAATCCACGTACACCACATACTACACCCTTTTTGTCCACTAAACAGTTGGAAACACGCTCTACAACACCCTCGAGGTCAGAAGAGGGTGCAACTGATGCTGACCAACCCACAATAGATGCTACAGAGGAATGGGTGGATGCAGGGTTTGATACTAATGATGCTACTGAAGCACCATTTCCTCGATATTCTTGTGTCACTAGTACTGGTTCAATAGTGACAACATTTTTGGTGAACGATGAACTCACCCCAATAAATATAGATAATAATCCAGGTAATTATAGATTGTTCCATTTATTTTTTATAATTTGTTTCTAAAACACCCATAATTTTTTTTAATCATTAGAGGAAATTTCAACTCAAAATGGGCCTCCTAAGAAAAATAATAAAATAATATTTATTAATTTTGGAGGAAGAAAAGAAAAAAAACTACTTTTTTGTTCATATTTTCGACACATCTCCCTGTGATTTTACTTAAATTTCAATTGGGAGAGCTCGTTGGATGAGAAATTAAATTTCACATCCAATGAGTACCCAGTCGGCATACTTTTGACAGACCCTGCTACCCCCAAAAAAAGAAATACCTGGAAAAATGTGATGATGATGTCATCATCATGTTTTTCTAGGTATTTCTTGTTTTTGGGGTAGCGGGATCCATCAAATTTAGATTTTTTTTTTTATTTTCATAAGCAAGAAAATTTATATTTGATGGGTCCTAACATGAAATTATTGCAACAGGAAAATTCAAGAGGAGTATGTTGAATGAATGTTTTTAAAGGTAAAGAAGAATAAGACATTGCAAATCTCCACAAATCAAGGTAAGTTGTAACAAAACATTTTATGAATAGTATAGGAAACATATTCCTATTTCCCATACATATTTTTCTTTAGTTAATTTGATTTGTAAACCATACTTGCTCAATTTCACCTCTTTCTCTTGTTTATTTTATTGATTATTGATCCATCTTTGATGACTATTTTCCTTACCTAGTTCATGACAATGAGAGAGTCATTGAATATCATTACATTATTTACCTAGTGATCTTGAATAATGATAGTTTTTTGGAGCAAAACATATGCTTCAACTTGACTATTGGTCATGATACCTATCCCCACAATAATTTAACTTCCATATTTCCCTTAGGGTTAAAGAGAAAACCACCCACACCTGCCATCTCTTAGGTTTCCATCACTTATTAACATGATCACAATTTATATTAAAATTTTCAAATTTACAAGCTACCCCGGCTATACCTAAGTGCAAAAATCATTGAGAGACAATGCCTTAGAGCATTTGAGAGTAGATAATTCATTTTATCCTTGGTTACATTATTTTTATCTAGTTTTTTTAGAACCAGACATTGGAAAAATGGATCCTCTTGTCTTGTAATATCCGCTAATGTTGGGGTTTTCATCTCTTGATTTCTCCTCTATATATGAAATGATCTACTGTTGTGATTTTTTTGAAACTTTATCTTTCTTGATATCTGTATTTGTCATATGAAATCATTCCCAAAATCAAATTGACTTCCACCTCTACTAGATTCCCTCTTTCTTGCTCTCTTCGTGAATCAGAAATCATCTTGGTCCCCCTCTTAGGGGTTACCTTCCCCCCTCTAAATAATTACGTTAAGATTCAATTTTCTCTTATACTACCCCAATCATTTTCGGAGAAGGCACCATTAAATAACCCATTTCCCAACACGATATGCACCAAAAGGATGTATTTCCCTAATCCAATGGTTGATACCATTACATTCGATCACATTCAAGGATGACCCTATGTTATCCACCCATATGGTACTTCTCCGTCTGAGTGCCGATATTTCCTATGTTGGTGCACAAAAGGACATTTATGGATTAAAGGTTGCCTAAAAAACTATAGATGGGCATGTTATGAAATACATTCATTATCCATCCAGCTTACCAATTTTACCTTTGAATATGTCAATTGTTGTACATGCCTTTGCCTATATGCAACTCGCGTACATACGCAACTTTTCCTATAGCATGTCGCATACTATATGCGAGTATTTGTAATTGCAACCCACGTACAGATCTGTACATGGGATTCCCTTAGAGAAACTCGTGTGTCATACATGGGTTGACAGTATCAATACCCACGTATGCGCTCCCTTGACATTAAAAATAATAAACCATGATTATTTGAGATTTGTTAAGCCCTTAACTATAACCATATTAACTGTCTCAACCTCCTCAACCCTTGAAATTGTCTTATTTCACTAAGTATAAATAAAGGCCTTGGGGAGGGTATTAATCAATCATACTTGGAGAGCAAAGTTATGCTGGTGGTGTCTATTCAGAAGTCTT
>LPNX010633762.1:452396-517396 GCA_001517045.1 Pseudotsuga menziesii
TGGTTGCAAAGGAGTCCTTGTCTCAAGAGTTGGGTTGTAATCTTAACTCATTCACTATTGTTAATAAAGAGAATCCTTCTTCCAAATGTGTTTGAATGTCTTTCATGTATCATGGTTTGATGAATATTTATGATTAAGCACTCTATATTTTGTTTATCTAACCTGCGCTATATACATGTATAAGCTTGCACTTGGAGGATTTGATCTTTACAGGTGAAAGAGAAACATCCTTGAAGGCTTTGGAGGAGAAGAAGAGTGGGAGAGGACAAAGCTAGGATCAACCGTCGTGAATTGGGTGAGTCTATTCTATCTTCTTGTTTCCTTTCTGTACTCTAAAGTTGATTACCTGCAAGTTTTAAGAGTATGTTGGTAACCCCAGAACTTTGCTTATAAGGTGTTTATTCCTGTACAAGAGAACTGGTGACTCCACTGGGGAGCCTAGACTGCGGTAGGTTATTTCTGTCACCCTTGACCAGTGTTTGCCTTGAAGTTTGTGTGTGGTATTTTATCCTAGTTCATGCTTACCATAATGTTTTAAGGCCTTGTGGATTTTCTTTCTTTTTGAGAAAAAATGTGTACCTACACGCAGGTTTCTCTCATACATAGTCACGTATAGAGGACTACATATGCGGGTTTCTATCTTGGATAGTCGTGTATAGTACACGAGTTTCCCTTATACACAGTTGTGTACAAGCCTGGAAATAGTGATTTTTGGGCTAGGGTTTGCTTGTCCCTATCCTTTTGTGATTCCTGTTTGTTAGTTGGCCCTCTTTATAAACACTATGCAGTTAGTCTGAAGTCCATGGTTGCCACACCTTGTGCTTTCTTATAAAGCCTTGGGTTTCTTTTGTTTGGATTGTCTTTTGTTTGCATTTTGAAGTAGGTTTGTTTGTTTGGGTTATAGGTTGAAGTGTTTTGTTCGAATCAGTGATCAGGATTTTGGGCAATGTTTTTCTAGTCTATCTTTTGATAGTGGTTGGTTTGTCCATTAGAGGAAATTTCAACTCAAAATGGGCCATTTAACTTTTATTCAAATTCCATGTCATCATGTGTTAGCCAATGAAATTGCTTTAAATTTGAAATACCGTATAGGTCTTAAACACTTTTTTAATATAAATTTGGAGATAGGTATCATAAAAGAAACTACTTTTTTTGTTTGTATTTTTGACATATCTCCCTGTGTTTTTACTCAAATTTCGATCGGGAGAGCTCATTGGATGCGGAATTAAATTCCGCATCCAACAAGTACCCACTCGGCATACTTTTGACGGGCCCTGCTACCCCAAAAACAAGAAATACCTGAAAAATGGAATGATGACATCATCATTCCATTTTTTCAGGTATTTCTTGTTTTTGGGGTAGCGGGATCCGTCAAAAGTATGCCGAGTGCATACTCGTTGGATGCGGAATTTAATTCTGCATCCAACGAGCTCTCCCGATTGAAATTTGAGTAAAAACACAGGGAGATATGTCAAAAATACAAACAAAAAAGTAGTTTTTTTATTTTCGTCCTCCAAAATTAATAAATATTATTTTATTATTTTAACTATTATTTTATTAGTTCATTTTAGGAGGCCCATTTTGAGTTGAAATTTCCTCTAATGACTTACCGTCGTGAGTTTGCAGTGATTTCTTGTCATTGTACCCACCCAAGCTAGGGTTCCCGGTCTTCCCTTGTTGGTTGATTCTTGGTTATATTGACCTATTTACTTTAGTTTGATTATTTTATACAGTTCATTTGATCCAAGTATACTCAAGTTTTAGTGCATTTTAGGTACATAGTAGTGTTTGAGCATTTTAAAAAGTGAAAAGAAAAACATTTTCAAGCTTTTTCATTTGCTTTTGCATAAGTAGTTTTCATTTTTAGTTTTAAAATATAATCTCAAAAAATACAAAAACATAGTCTTAGTTTCTCCTTATCGTTTGCATTTGTTCATCAATTTATATTTACAAAAAGAAAAAGAAGTTTTCTTTAGTAGTGGCAATTTTCTTTGAAAAAAAATACACCTTTACTTTTTTATTTCTTATCGATTCAAAAACACCATAGTTCATCACTCCATTTCCTTCCGAGTAAGAAATAGCCCTTTAAAATGAACGCAATAATTAAAATTTACCAGTAATTTTTATTTTTAGGGGCCTTTCACCTACTAGCTTAGGCTAGACTTGTGGGATAGGAAGTGCAAACTTCCCATAAGTTTTAAAATTTAGACGTAGTGGACCATTTGTTAGGTAAATCCTTGTCTTTATCAATTGTATCTGGGAAGCTCCTCTGCTTGTGCCTAAGAACCACTTCAAGGACACCAAGTGATCGTTCTTCAGCTTTCTTTGGGAAAACATATCTTTCACCCTTGATTAATTGTTTGAGGCTTTAGGAATTTTCGTAGTGTATGCTCTGTGGTTTTTTCTATGTTTAGTGGGACTTAGGGTTTGATTTGTTAAATTTTCAATCATGGAGGACCAACCTATAAGAAGGTTAAGAAGGTTGCAAAACCTTCCTCCTCTCATCACATCGGAACCTCCACCTCCACCCCAAAGGTGGAGATTGGAAACTAATGGTTCATTTGAACCGGTAGGAGTAAGTGAAGTTCTAGGTGAACCATCACTTATAGCTAACCGTCTTAATCTTGATATAGTTGAGATAGAAGACTTGCAGACTGACGAGTTTGCAAGGAATTTTAACACACCCTTGACTGATTTAAATGATTCTATGATCGTTCAGGTTATACCTTTTGATTCACCTATTTTAGGTGTCCCTGTGGGTAGGATTATGTATTCTGTGGGAGAAAGTTCTTTTGTGTTCACCTTAGGCATTTCGGCTGAAGGGGTACTACCTCCCCTAGTAAGTGCCCCTAGATCTAGCATACCTTCTATGCCTTTGACTCCATTGATCTGGGTGGTCCAACCACCGGTTCACTCAAACTTAGCAGGTACTTCTGGTGATATGGTTACTGGGATTCCTAGCATACCTACTGTTCCTTCCTCCTTCACATACACTACCCAGAGTGGTCTGGTGGGATCCTCGTCTTTCGTCCAAGGATTTCCTTGGAATGGGGGGCACATTCCCCCATCCACTCTGTATGTAGGCCCATCACCTTCTTATGTAGGAGTGCAGTTTGGAAACAATACCTCTTATGGGAAAAAATTTCAAACTCTGATTTCAACCCCATTTATGAGCTCTCCCTTTTCGTTATTTAGCGGAGGGATACCAGCTCCTATTTTTCAGACCCCAGTTTCAATTGGGATGACCTGAACTTCTTATACTGCACCTCCCACTCACAACCCTGTGGCTTACGGATGGAACCCAGTTTAGAGTAATCTACCCACTTTGCAACCGGTGGCAGGGGGCAACCCCACCTTTACTTATGGGCATTTGGGGGCAGGTCCCTCTAATCCCCAGATTGGAACTTTTAATGCCCCAGTTCGACCCAAGCTTTTGTTCCTGGCAATGCTAAAATTTCTAGATTTGTATAAGTTGATGAATGACCCAGTGAGGCATGACCCCTCGTGGCCACTTGTTCCCACCAAATTTCCATCGGACATCCCCAAATTTGAGGGAAAAGTTGGTGAAGATCCTGGGGCTCATGCCACCACATTCCATTTATGGTGTTCTTTGAATTCACTGAATGAAGATTCAATCAGGTTGATGCTGTTCCAGAGAACCTTAACAAGTACCGTGACAAAATGGTATATTGAGTTACCTTCTACTGCTTTCAGTAGTTTCTAGGACTTGGCTAGTGCATTTCTTAGCCACTTTCAGCTTTCGGTCTGATATGATTTCGGAACGGACTTGTTATCTACATTTAGGAAGAACAAGGCTACCCACATCTCAGATCATATCCAAGAGTGGAGGAGGTGAAAGAGCCTTATAAAAGCCACCATCACTCTTGAGTTCTTACTATAGTGGTTCCTTAAATCCCTGTTTCCCTACATATCTAAGGACATATCCACCTTAGGAGTGATGAATGAAGAAGAATCCATTCTCATGGCCCAGCAATTGGATTTGATTTATTCACAATCTGGGATCTTATATGAGATTATCCCTGAGGCATCGAGGCCTACCCACAATGCAGAGAAGCCTAAGCCTGGACCCCATGCCGATGGTGTGGTTGGGTCTGTAAACTCTCCCGCCGTAGAGTCTTTGGCTAAACAACTTCATCGGTTGTCTATCAAGTAGTCTACGGTGGAGGCAACAAAGGCTGCCCCTTCCCCCCATAGTGCAAATGTTTTTGCATAGGCCTCTCAGAAGGGAAATTAGCAGCTCAGTGGGAAGAAAAAGAGAGGAAAGAAAGGAGAGGGAAACCAAAACAAGCAGAAAACTATGAATAGTGCTTATGGGGGGGAGAAAGAAAAGAAGAAGGTTAAGTTCCCATGTAAGTTGTGCCACGAGGATCACCTTACTCACCTTTTTCCCCTTATGGAACAAGCCTAGAAGCTACTTAAAGCTCAAGAACCAGCTGTCCTGAAGGATCCTTTTCCCCAAGGGCAGAACTCTACTTCAGTTTCTAATTTAGCAGGGGGCACTCAAAATTCCCCTGATCCAAACTATATCAACATGGTTCGATCTTCGACTTTGTTACAGACAAGGAACAAAAATTATGAGGAAGAGACTTCTAAGAAGGGCAAAGCTGTAGGTGAAACTTCTAACCCTCTCACGATAAAGAAGCCTACTGAAACTATGTCGAAGATACTGAAAGGTGTCTTCAAGAAGACCTTGCATAACCCTAATGCTAGGGCTGCTTCAAAATGCTCCATGGTTGAAGATCTAGCCCAAACCGTGTGTGCAATGTCAGCTTCAGAGGTGTTACAGTGATGTCCCGCCCAGTGGGATGCCCTCTTAACAGCTTTATGTAGCGTGGACTCATCAAGTCTTATGGAAAAATTTCATTTGTCTGATGTTAAAATTCGCCTACCTTACCATGTATCCTTATTAATAGATGTCATCCATTGTGGAAAGACCATTGGAAGGGTAGTTGTTAATGAGGGCGCTTCTACGTGCGTTATGTCCTTTTCCTATTGGAAAGCTCTCGGATCCCCAGAGTTGGTCCCGTCAAACACTTTACTTACTGCTTTTGATGGAAGGTCCTTCCGTCTGCATGGTATCCTATCGACATTTGAAATTAAGCTGGTAGGGAAAGCAATGTCTATTGAGGTGGAAGTGATTGATGCACCTTTGGACTATAATTTGCTTCTGGGAAGAAATTGGACTTATGCTAGGTTCGCTATTGCATCGACCATCTTTCGTGTAGTGATTTTTCCACATGAGGGAAATTTGGTTACTATTGATCAACTTGATTTTACTCAAAAAGGCCGTTTAGAGTCTAATGAGTCCGTGGTGCCATTGGTTGATCAGGCCAAACATATTACACAGAGCTTGGGGGCTGGAATGTACACATGACTGATGGACACATTTGATCTTCCAGCCACGGTTAACTATATTGGTTCTACTAGTGTGGGGAAGTCCATAGTCACGATTGTTGATAGGAAATATCCTTGGGTTCTCCCTTCCCCCCATGAACCAGAGGTGCCCTTATCAACAGTGGAAGTAGCTTACCAAGCTATCGCTCAAACCACTATCGATCCCATTCCGGATTCTCTCATAGTCTCGGAGGACCTGGAAGAATCCTATTTGCCCGCATGGGCAGAAAACTCTTTGCACTCTACAGACTATTTAGATATGGTTTTACCTTCTGATGAAGCCATCTTGGAAGCCATGATTGGACATGGTAAGATCTGTGAGGATATTTACCATCGATCCTATTTTCTTCCAGAACTAAGAAGAATAGAAAATCATGAGTTTCGTTTGAGACTATCAGAAGATGTTGATACACCCATTAATCCCTTACCTAGGGAAGGAATGCTTACCGAGGGGAATATGGAAAATATTTCTGCCACTATACCTATTAACATCTATGTAAATGTTGATGTCCTAGAAAACATATACATAGGTGCAAAATGCTCTCCTAAAGAGATTGCTATCTATACTACCTTGTTTGAGGAATTCCACGATGTCTTTGCCTGGTCATATGAGGAGTTGCCAGGTATTGATCCATCCATTTTTCAACACAAAATTCGAACATATCCTAATGCCAAACCTGTTCGACAAAAGTTAAGACCTATTAACCCGCGCAAGGCGGCAGCTGTGAAGGCCGAAGTTGAAAAACTCTTGAAGGCTGGTTTTATTTATCCCATAGCTTTGACATAATGGGTATCCAACCCTTTTCCTATTGATAATAAGCAAGGGACTATCCGTGTTTGTACTGACTTTAGAGATCTTAATAAATCCTATGCTAAGGAAAACTATCCCACGCCATTTATAGACCAGATTATAGATGCTTGTGTGGGAAGTGAAGTGTTCTCATTTATGGATGGTTTCTCCGGATACAATCAAATTCAAATAAAACTAGAGGACCAACATAAAACTGCTTTCATTTGTCCTTGGGGTACCTTCGCATACAAGAAAATTCCCTTTGGATTGAAAAATGCTAGGGTAACCTTTCAACGGGCTATGAACTTTGCCTTCCATGATATTAAATCCATTGTCGAACCCTACCTTGATGATCTGCCTGCACATTCTCGTAAGAGGATTCAACATCTAGATCACTTACGATTGATATTTGAGAGATGCAGATATTATAAAATCCGCTTGACTCCCCACAAGTGTGTATTCTATGTTGAGTCAGGAAGATTGCTCGGGTTCATTGTCTCTAATAGAGGCATCCAGGTGGATCCATTAAAAGTAGATGCCATTGTAAATCTACCTCCTCCTCGTTCTATCAGGAAACTTCAAAGCCTACAAGGGAAGTCTAATTTTCTTCGACTTTTTATTCTTAACTATGCCAAGATTACCAAGGGTTTCATGCACCTGCTCAAACAGGACACCCCATTTGTATGGTATGAAACTGCACAACTCGCTTTCGAGGCATTGAAAAAATCTTTGTTGTCGGCACCCTTACTGTGTTTTCCAGATTATTCTAGGGATTTTATATTATATCTAGCCGCGTCAGAGTCGACCATTGGGGTAGTGCTGGTCTAGGAGGATGATAAGCTCGTAGATCATGTCGTTTACTATCTTATCTGTGCTTTGGCTGGACCTGAACTTAGGTACTCCCACGTTGAGAAATTAGCCTTAGTAGCTGTCTATGCTGTTCAGAGGTTACGTCACTACATTTTACTGAGGACCACAACAGTAGTGGTGGATGTGAATCCGTTTCAATATGTTTTGTCCTTATGGATTGTTGGGAGAAAATTCAACAAATGGATAGTCAATCTCCAAGATTTTTACTTGGATTTTCAGTCCACTAAGTCTACTAAGTCCTTAGTTTTTGCTGAGCTTATAGCATAATTTCCTACTAAAGAAGATGCACATCTTCTTGATATCCACCTCTGATCCTTGGTACAGGGATATTCTTATATATCTCTAGACTTTGAAGTATCCTGTAGCTTCCTCATGGGAGAAACGACATAAATTACGCCTTCATGCTAAGAACTACCTCATTATAGGAGATACATTATATTAAAGGGGGGTAGATTCCATTTTGAATCAATGCCTTACCCATGAGGAAGCAGAAATTTTCCTGAATGATTCCCATAGTGGAGTGTGTGGGGGTCATTTATCTAGGTTAGCAACAGCCCACAAGATACTATGTGCCGGTTATTTCTGGCCCACGGTCTTAAAAGATTGTGTGGAAGCAGTGAATCGCTGTCATCCTTGTTAGCTTTACACTAGGAAAATGTGGTCACATCCCGCTCTGTTGTTTCCCATTGTCTTGGTAGGCCCCTTCATGAAATGGGGGATTGATTACATGACATGCAACCCAACCTCGGTTGGGGGGCATAAATAT
Source organism: Pseudotsuga menziesii (assembly GCA_001517045.1). Classification (NCBI taxonomy): domain Eukaryota; kingdom Viridiplantae; phylum Streptophyta; class Pinopsida; order Pinales; family Pinaceae; genus Pseudotsuga; species Pseudotsuga menziesii. The sequence continues at coordinate 460,238 of LPNX010633762.1, forward strand.
ATCATTGTCGTTGTTGACTATTTTACGAAATGGGTAGAGGCAATGCTTACTTTTAAAGCCGACGGGGAAACAAAACCTTTCTTTGTATTCAATCAGATTATAATAGGGTTTGGTATACCCAAAGTGATTATCACTGACCATGGCAGTCATTTTCAAAATAGCATGATGACGGAACTGACCACTATGCTCATATTCAGACAAGAACATTCATCTTCATACTATCCACAAGAAAATGGTTAGGTTGAGGCTGTAAACAAAACTTTAAAGACTATCCTTAAACGTACAATTGATGCAGCCCGTTCTAACTGGCACATCATGCTATATCCTACTCTTTAGGCCTACCGAACTAATGTAAAAATTGCTATGGGTTTCTCCCCCTTCCAACTTGTCCATCGAGTGGAAGTAGTTACCTCAATTGAATGTGAAATCCCGTCTCTAAAAATAGCTATTCATGTGTTACCCGATACAATAGAGCTTGATGAACGTCTGGTAAATTTAGAAAACCTTGATGAACATCGTAGAGATGCACTGACTGCTAATCAAACTCATAAGAATAGGGTCAAAACTCAATATGATAAATCTATCAAACCTCGGGTTTTCTCTGAGGGGGAACTTGTCTTGCTTTGGGACGAAGACAAAGAACCCCTAGGGGTAGGAAAATTCAAGGCCATGTGGTTAGGACCTTATGTCATGTTGAAGGTCTTGAAGAAGGGTGCATATGAGTTAATTGATTTTGATGGGAACAAGTTGCCTGAGCCTAGAAATGGGCTCTACTTGAAGAAGTACTATGCTTAGGCTTAGAAATTTTCCTTGTATTTTTATTGTATATATTTTTATGTACATTAATTTGTCGGTTTTGTTTTTCATACCATATACTGGTTGTTGCAGATGTCTTCTAAGAGGTATATAGGTTTCGCCGATGGTGCTAGCTGCCACACTTGTAATCTATCTTCAACAATGTGGGTCATTTACTCTCCCTCAAGACAACTAGTTGCTGTAGGAGGCACTTGCTTAGGTCCTACTTCTAATAATGTTGCTGAGTATAGGGCTATAATTGAGCTTCTATGGGATGCTTTGTCACGTGGTATCACCCAGCTCGAAGTCCGTCTAGACTCTCAACTGGTGGTTTCCTAACTCAATCGAGCTTATCAGGTGCAAAACCCTATTCTATTATGTCAGTTCATGCGAATTAGGTTATTGGAAATAAATTTTGAAGTTATTATATTCAATCACATTCCAAGAAATCAGAATTCATTGACTGATGCATATGCTAATTACATTTTAGATTGGCATCTAACACACATTTCATAAAAATATACAACATGCCCATAAAAAACACTTGTAAATAAACTGACAACAATATATACATATATGTAAGTATCTGTCCATAGATAGGTTGAGTCCAATCCTCAGATCTAGTCATAACTGTATAATATACAAAAATATACAAAATGTGGATCGCAGTCCATCAAAATGTCCTAGATCTAAGCAAGACCACCTTGGTCCCCATGGTCTCTCTGTACTATGGCTTCCTCAGCCTCTTCAGCTTCGGTAGCCTCCACAGCATCTATGTATACAAGAACTGCTCTGGCTGCTCCCTCAAAAGGCATAACCAGATAGGTGGAACTCCAACTACAAACTCCTGCATGACGGTCGGGATATGCTCTATCCACAAAGTGGGAACTCTTTGGGTAAGCCTGGCTAGCTTCCCCTCTAGAACCCTAATAAGCCCCAAATCTTTTCCTACGATAGGATGAACAAACATACGTGGATGCCCCTCAGGGAGGACCGGTCCAATATCTGCATTTTGACATGTTTATAGGATTTATACTTGTACACATATGTATATATCTATCATTTTAAAATTCATAAAAAATTTAAAAATGTTAAAAATAATTTTTTTTTACCTAGCTCTCCCCATGCTCCTCCTAGAGGGAGGACAAGGTCTGGATCACCTCAAAAATACATGCCGGCATACAAAAAATGCTCTAGTGCTAGTAGTTGTTGCTCCCACCAGATATAGAATTCATCATCGTACACACTCTGCACTGTGTCTCCTCCTCCTTGACGGAGGAAGATGTCTCCCCATCTGCTTAGCCTTGGCTGACGTGGATATCAGACTGGTAGAAGTATGGCGGGGATCAACCCTGGTACTCTCTCTCAAAGAAGGAAACCAATATGCTAGAATACCCAAAGATCTTTCACCTTCCTCTCTTGCAATCAGAGAGTTATATTTTCATAATGGGGACAACTCCTAAACACCAATCATACAGGGAACCATGCATAAAATCCACTTCCAACCTCATTTGGTTCCATGTAGCTAAATGTAATGAAGAGGATCCTCCAATCCTCACGATGGTGCTCATCAGTACCTGTAGTGTGAAATCACGGATATGTGCAATAGGGACACAACTCCCTCTCTTCTGGGTACCTAGTGTGCAAAACACATCAATGTAGTTCTGGACACTTAAAGGATCACCGCCCCTATCGGTTCCCTCTAAGTTGACCAGTGCTCCTCGTCGTGATAGGCCGGTAATGAAATATATGTCCTCGGAAGTAATTTCGATAGTCTCACCCTGTAGGTCAAACATCCCTAAATCATGATCCCAATAGTTTATCATGAACTCCAATATATGGAAATTGGCCCGCATGGGTGATGTGCAAAAGAAATTTAATAACCCACTCGTTCATAAAGCATGTACGGTGGGCGCACTTTGGAGTGCTTCTTGGTCCATAGTTTCATGTTCCCATTCCCTCCATTCCAACACCATCTTCACACCTAGCAAAACAAGTATTATGATTCATCAATTTCATATAAAATTTCAAAATTTTTTGCCTTAAAATTAGCTTTTATCCTTCACACAGTACACGCGACTGTCTAGTTAGACATGTTGCGTACTGTATGCGACTGTCTCTAAAGGAAACCCACATACAGAATGTGTGTATGCGAGTGTTTACATAGTGAACTCGCGTACGTGTTACGACATGCTTTAGGATGCTCCAACAATGAAATTGGGACTCAAAATTACAAATTGCTAAGATCAAATTGAAGAGCTTGAGGTGTAGGCTTACCTGCAACTTGCGGAATTGGATTTCATCCACTAGATTGTCCACACCGATCGAATGAAGGTAAAGGTAAAAACTTGCTTCTTATGGCTAAAATTCAAAATGGTGAGTTTTGTTTTGATTTTGAACTATTTATAGAAATTTTAGTTCTCAAAGTGGGTTTTTTCCTATAGTTTGAAATCTATTCAACTAATACCATATTTATTTTTGCTTTGAAATAGGTTTTTCAACATTATAAAGTTTTTTTTGCTCCCATAGGGTGGTTTTGACATTTCCAATGCATTTTTTGCTTCTATACTTAATCCACAGTTACCTTAGCAATCAACATTTTTCCAAGTACTATGGTATTTTAAACCATTAGTTCCCTATTTTTACCATTTCTCTTTCGTGGATAGGACCCTTTTTTCATGAGTATCCTCCTTTAAAACCTATGTTGTCTTTTGATCCTCATACCACAGTTGTTTCAGTTACAGGGGTATGCTTTTAGCTATTTTTCATGCCAAATAGAGCTTCTTTTTTAATCTCTTTTTACAAGCTATCCCTTTATAGGACTCCCCGCTCTTATGAACTTTCTTTAGGCCTAGGTCTGACTCCTTCAAAATAGACTTGACTGTCGAGTTAACTTGTCCATTCAAGCTCATTAAGAATATGTGAATGGGCATCCGCATCAGTGGTAGGTTATCTCTTTCTTGGACCATGTAGAATAATACGAGAAAGGATCCCTCTCTTTTATATTTGAATTTAGAAGAGTATTCTCAGGCATAGGTTTATCACTTTTCTGGACATGAGGGACTAAATTTACAGAAAAGGAACTCTCAGTATGAGCTTAGTTTTCTCTTTTCCATGCTATGGACCTAAACATGAAAAAGATTTCGAGTTTACTTTGTGTCTTTTTCATGCTCATTAAAAACTTAAGAACAAAGCAACGAGTTTATTTTTGTAAGCCCCATTTATCATAATCAAATGGATCTTTCTGAGTGATATTTCTTTCCTTCACACTCGTAAAACTCAAGCTATTCATGTTGTTCTGGAAGGAGCATTGGGTAGGTGGTAATTTAACCTTTTTCGAACCTCCCTGACTAAGTACGAAAAAGGTTCACCTTTTCTTGTACGGAAGTTAAGAGAGTTCTTCTATGGTATGTTTTATACTTTTTCAACCTCAGGAGACTAAATTGGATGAAAAAGGACTTCCCCTAGAGTCTTGTTTGGATTTTTTAGACTCTCTAGACATGAAAACACCAACTGAGCATGTACTAGTTCTGGCTCATTAAATCCACGAATCAGTGACATTATCAAGCATTATTTTCTCTACTCTTCAAGCTTGTTAAAAAATGAAGAGGGATCCGATTTGACTTTCCTGGACTCGTTAAAATTTAATAGGGAAGGTAAGGACGAAGTTTTCTCTTGTTTTCAGTTAGTGGCAGCATGCCATCCTTGAACATAGCACTCTCTATTTTTTCTGATACCCATGTCTCAGTGTTTACTTTCCATTCAGCTATTACTTCGAGTTTACTACTCCTCCTCTTGTCTGTTATACCTGGGGAATCTGATCATGTCTCCTACATGATAGATAAGTCTAGTTGTTCTATCTATGAGTTAAAAGATTCCTTGGGTCATCTCTGTGTCGTGCTCACTGTTCAAGGACTCAACCCAATGTTTGATATTTATCCTAATCCCATCATTGTTATATCTGTTATCTATTGTGTCTTACTTGTTTTTCCCAGTTCCTAGTCACTCTTGTGATCTGTTGGAGGATCTATTGCCTTCCTTATCATAGCATGGTTCCATTTCAGTACTTCCTGATGACGAAGACCTAGATTTTTTATGATAGTACCTCAAGATTCAATTTTATCATTGGTGAATTCCTTTGCTTCAGTTGTTGATTATCACCTATTGATTGACAAACTGTTGAATCCTTTCCATGTTCAACTTCAGCTTACATTTATTCACATGGCTTGGATTGTACTGGTTCTTTGGGATTGTTTATGAAGACCTTAGTCCCTCACCAATGGACTAAGTTGGGCAAGATTATGTTCCATTTATGTACATAGCTTCCAGATCTTTGATGACTCATCATTATTGTATATTGTGGCTTCGATCCACCTTTGTAATATACGTTTTCTTGTATCCATATCATATGATGTACTAAAATATTGTAAAGGAGCTAGTGTTCCAGTATATTGAACATAGCATCCCCAGATATGACTTTGTATATGACATTATTATGTATTTGTTTGAGGTACTACCTCTGCTCCATTGTATTTCTGAGTTCTCCAAAGATAAATATTATAATGTATTTCAACCATCACTTCCATCTGACCTCACACATTAGGGGCCATCTGTTATCCACCCATATGGCACTTCTCTATCCAAGTGCCGATATTTCCTATGTTGGCACACAAAAGGACATTCATGGATTGAAGTTTGCCTAAAACAATATAGATGGGCATGTTATGTAATACATTCATTATCCATCCAGCTTGCCAATTTTACCTTTGAATATGTCAATTGTTGTACGTGCCTTTTCCTATATGCAACTCGCGTACATACATGAATTTTCCTACAGCATGTCGCGTACTATATGCGAGTATTTGTAATTGCAACCCGCATACAGATCCGTACGCGGGCTTCCCTTAGAGAAAATCGCATGTCATACATGGGTTGCCAATATCAATACCCGCATACGTGCTCCCTTGACATTAAAAATAATAAATCGTGATTATTTGAGATTTGTTAAGCCCTTATCTATAACCATCTTAACTGTCTCAACCTCCTCAACCCTTGAAACTACCTTATTTCACTAAGTATAAATAAAGGCCTTGGGGAGGGTATTAATCAATCATACTTGGAAAGAAAAGTTATGCTGGTGGTGTCTAATCAAAAGTCTTTGGAGTAGTGGAACTCAAAATCCTTTGGTTGCAGAGGAGTCCTTATCTCAGGTGTTGGCTTGTAACCTTAACTCATTCACTATTGTTAATAAAGAGAATCCTTCTTCCAAATGTGTTTGAATGTCTTTCATGTATCATGGTTTGATGAATATTTATGATTAATCACTCTATATTTTGTTTATCTAACCTACCCTATATACAGGTATAAGCTTGCACTTGGAGGATTTTCTCTTTACAGGTGTAAGAGAAACATCCCTGAAAGCTTTGGAGGAGAAGCAGAGCGGGAGAGGACAAACCTAGGATCAACCATCATGAATCGGGTGAGTCTATTCTATCTTCTTGTTTCCTTTCTGTACTCTAAAGTTGATTTCCTGCAATTTTTAAGAGTATGTTGGTAACCCCAGACCTTCAGTTATAAGGTTTTTATTCCTGTACAACACCCTATATGGAAGTCCTTTCCCTAGATACAATTCTAAAGACTCTCTTAGAACTATGGAAAAGTTTAAATTCTTCCTTTTGTGAAAATTGATAAACTTTCCCAATGACCTTGTCTATTTTCTTGATAACATCCTCTCCTTAGAGGTCAATTTGAAAATTTGGAAGTCTTACCTAGACATGCACTCATGAGATTGTAATGGATGTCAAATTGAATTCTAGGAACCAATGAGTTAGGAAGACACAATCTCTATCCCACAACCAAGACCCCCCTTCCATTTCTCTATTCCTATGTTTAGTTTAGTCAAAATGAACCATAAGAAACATTTGGCACAAAATATCACTGAGACATTTGTTTCCCAGTTTCCATTACTCCAGTGTATGAGAGCACCACAACTTTGTGAGTTTGTTGAAATGAAAAATCAAAGTGCCTTCTTTGAAATTTTTCATATTGTCACAAAGTTCATTTCACGAGACTTGTAGGAACAAAGTAGAATTTGAGTTCTCTCTATGGATCTCCCTTGGGTAGAATGTTGGGGCTAAAGGTCCTTGACTGATTTGACCACATCCTTAAATGATATCCTTGGAGAAAGATACATTCTTGTTTGGATAACCTAAGCTAGCATATCCATTAAAGGAGGTTTTGATGAAAACCTCACATTTGTGTTCTTTTGGTGAGAGGAGGGGGCATGAGGATGGGATATTTCTAAATGAGTAATGATGCCGCTAGACATTGTTGATCCTAAGATTTGCGGAAAAGAGAATCCTAGGGAAATAGAGGAATTCACCCATCACTACCATAGATGAAACCTTCTTGTGGGCCATTCACAATAAAACCAAGAGAAGTAGAAGCATGGTGAAAGGAAACAAATAGAGATCCCACTAGGCACTCTAGGGGATGACCATCTGATTATTTTTTATGAGACCCTAGCAATATATGACAAAGAAGGTTAGTTTTTCAATTCCATAAGACCCTCTATGAATATTTATGTTATATTTTAAGCACTCTTTTGGTTCATTACCTATTAGTTCCTTTACCTATTTTAAAAGGTGTTCTTAAAGTTGTACATGGATTCTTATCACCTATTTAGGCATCATTGTGTTATTTGTATAAAGCATAATTGGGTTTCTTATATCACTGTACATACTCATTGGCCATGTTTCATGCTGAATATTATTTATAGAGCTTAAAATAACGATGTTTGAGAGAATCTTGTGCCTTATGCCTTACACTCTATTAGTGACTTAGTTGTAGTCTCTCATTTTTATAGGTTCCTTTTAAAGAAATAACCCCTTAGAAAGATAGTAATTTGTATCCATGTCCATGTGGACCTTCTCCCAGATTTCAGTTGTAAGTTCTCATATAATGTTTGCACTGACCTCTGTAATGGATTTTACAACAAAACAAAATTTGCTCAATGCACTTGTTATTTGCTTTCCCAGGTTCCAAATGTAGTTCTTGCATTCCAAGCAACTGCATAAAAAGGTTAGGTAGGAATAAAACATCATTTATGTTCAGAGATATGCTTTCATAAGGGAAAAGAAGAATCTTCAAATCACATCTGCTAAGAGTGAATATCTATAGCCTATAATTTTTCTTTTGAAATATAAAGAACTAAATTCAAACATACAATCGTTGATTCCCATAATGTGGTACTTGTACTCCCTTCTAGGATAACAACTAAAACTGAACCTAAAACTCAGACACAATGTTCAGACTCCAGAGCACCTAGACAAACTAAATGAATTCCATGATTCCTTATACCATCGCCTTTGTTGCGAAAAAGGTGTATATATAAAATGACATCTATAGTAACCAATTAGCTTTCATATTACTGGAAACATCATTGGCCACCATCTATAAATTTGTGAATCATGAAAATAAATTTAGTAATGATAGGGCCAACCCGGGAAACTAATTCCAATAGCACTACAATCTACCACCTGGTGATGCTTGGTAAACAACTTGAAAGAAACAAGATAATTTATTCGAATGCTTATAAAAAAGGTTACTAGGAAATATTATCAATTATTTTCGAATGGTAGAAATTTCTTTATGATATTGTTCATGTGTGTTGTAGATTAAGAGACCAAGTTATATTAGTGAATAAATATGGCATTTAGCCCAAGACGATGACAAAAGTTTGTGACATGGATTTGTACATGGGAGAGGACCTTTTTACCTATAGATTGGACATTATTTAGAAAGTATATTGCATTATCCTCCTTTTACTTGAAGAGAAAACATTATTTATACAAGCTTCCATATGACTCTAAAATATCATATTAAACCTTCTACTCTCACAACTACCTACAATAATGGATTTATCTAAACATTTAATATCAAATAACCCTTGCATATGTTTTGATGTTTGAATTTCAGCTTGATTTGTAGATTTCATTTAGTAGGTCAAGGCTAGGAAAATGTATTCTAGGTGTTTTTTCCTTAAAAATATTTTAGAGTGGGTAATTCAATTGAGCATTGTAAAGTTTTACCTAGTTTCTATCAACTCTTTGGGTTAATGCATTTCCAAAACTTATAAATATCCTCTAAGATGTTTGTTGATCCATTTCTTGAACAATTTATTTTTGTACCCTCTGAGTTGCCAAAGATCAATGCTTAACTTAATCACCTAATTATGAATACCATGTAATTCTTGGAATATTCATAGAATTGTATGGCTATATTTAGAATCCCTACTCATATCACATAATAGGACAGGACCCTTTCCTTAAGGGAACTAATACTGAGATCCTATGAATGGGTTATAACTACCCCTAGATAGGAGGAAAAAGAAATAGGTGAATTATATATTTCCAACCTATTCATCTCGTTTACCTATATCCATTCAAAGAAATCCAATCAAGCATGGGATATAGACAATCACATGGTCTTGTGGTAGTTTGGATAACATCAAATGTTATCAAATTAGATGTAAATTTGACAATGATAACGTGATAATATGAACTTAAGAGCAATTTTTTTATTTGTTTCCAAAAAACAATCACTATGTTGAAAGTGGATTTATTGGAAGACCATAGAAACTGGTCATATTTTCTAAGAATAAACATGAATCTACATCTACAAACATAACTTTTAGTTCCTTCAATATTGGTGCTTCTTCCTAAAACCCATCCATATACAAGACTATCCAATTCCTAATGTATAATTGAAGTGTTCAAGCAAGTGACCTTCACCAAACAAAAGAAAAAGTATGGCTATTTCCAAAATGAGTATGGTCATTGTCTTTCAGTTATGAAGATTTTAATACATATATAATATATTCTTTAGCCAAATATTTGCTTTAATTTATTTGAAAGTAAAGAATGGTGAAGTTTGGAGTAAGTTGTACTAAGATGAGTTTCCATATCTGAATGTGTCTTGGTTATCGTATTTTTCGATGAAAGCTTGAAATGGTTGTATTACTAAGGTCATATTTTTTTTACTAGTGCATTGAAAGTGGCAATAAATCATTTATTTTATTTGGAGTTAACACATTGGTCATGAATGACCCTGCAATTAGTTCCATTGGTTCAATAATATGGTAATGAATGTATGATCAAAATGATGTATATAGAACATCCTATATCCATATTGGCATATTCCCAATTGAGGCTCTCTATCTCTTTGAAGTGAAGTTACATTTTGATTTTAGGGGTTGAATTCTATCTTTCTTAGTACCACGAAGATAGATTCAATCTAAAGAACATATGAGGATGGGAATGAAATTGAAATTCATAAATTCATTGATGTATGCTAAAGCAAATCTTGTCCTTCCTAGTAATCTAGTTCCCATTTGAGATAAAGAAACTAGTTCTAGTCAATGAAAGCTTTGATTGGTAGCAAGGGTAAGGCTTCAAGTTCAAGATTTTGATCCTTAAAGACTCTATTAAAATTGTTGGACATATAATAATTGTATTTTTTTTCCATGGATTGGATACAAGTAGAAAATGGAAGCGCCCTAATCTGAATCAAGGAACTAAGGGAGAACAAGGAAAACCTTTTTTTGTTTTTGTATTTTACTTTGGCTAGAAAATAAGTCAAGATCAAACCAATGAAGGGGAAGAGAGGGTAAATAACTCAAAATCAATATCTTAAAGGATTCCTTGGATGGTTCTTCACAATATCCTCTTAGAATAAAATGTTCTCACTTTGAAAGTTTAGATAGGATGTCCCTTTATGGAGCTATTATTATTCTATTATGGTGCTCCAAAAGGGAGAATCTACTCAAATATAGGATAATAAGTGAACTATAATATTTTCCATCTAGCATCAGGGATTCATCATTACTTCTTTTTATTTTATTGTCAGTGTGGGGAATCTAATTGTTAACTTTTTTACCCAATCTAGATTTATAGTTCTACCATCCTAAGGAAATATCAATCAAATGAATTCTCAGTCTATTGCTAAAAAAATGTACACACATGCATATACTGATTTCTAGTATTGAATTTTTTGTTTTTGTAATTATATGGACAAACTTCACCTTAAATGTTAAATAGGTTTATGATATTAGATAACAATTTATTGTGGTAAAGTTGCAACTTGTGACAATCCCAAGAACAAAGAGAAAGTGTCCTTGCAATATATTTATTGACTATGGAAGGATGCACTAGCCTAGTCATGAAACTCAAACGCATTTCTACCCTTCCATTTCAACATCTCCTATATAATTGCTACTTCTAGTTCTCTTCGGAAGGGGAGTTGTGATGTCTTAATGGAGTGTAATGTTTTGGGATAATTCCTTCAAAGAAAATGGTTTATTATGAGAAACCCCAAAGGAATACCATTCGGATGGTGGTTCTATTAGTGTTATACTGTAAGATCCAATAATTTTTTAATCGACATTCAAGGAAGGAATAGTAGTCCTTTGGAGTTTTCATAGAACATTTAGACATAGAGAACCAACATGGATAAGAAGGATCATGGTTAATCTCCAACAAATTACATAGTACTTAGTTGTTTCAACTCAGAATTCAACAAATGCATGCCTTAGAAGACTTCTAATGATGGGTTTTCAATGCAAATCTAGCCTACATGGGCATGAAAGAAATGTTGGGAACTTTGGGAAATTATGTGCATCACATTAGAAAGAAACCTCCATATATAGGTAAATCCATGGATAAAAACAATAGCAAGAGTCATTATTTCTAATCTGGGCATGTTCTAAGCATAGTTGGGTGTGTTTCCTTAAAACAACAGCAACAAAACTTCCACAATCATAAATTTTGGGCATATTTCCACCAACATCATGCCTAAAATTATCCAACCTATGTATTAAAGGTGCCAAACAATGTTGATCCTCTAGTAACATAGGTTTGGTAGTCCATTCATCACATTAGAAGATATTTTTTGAGGTCGTTTTGACTATTCTCAAATGGTTTTAAATCCCAATGTTTAGTCTTTTCTGGTTTTTATGGCACAATTAGACATAGACCAACAACATGCATGAGGACCATGGATGATATGCAACAAATTACATAGTGATTGGTTGTTTCAAATTATAATTCGACAAAATAACACCATAGAAGACTTCTAATAATGGCTATTTTTTATCAGTTGTGCAATTTTGGTCCTAATGCATCCCTAACAGCCTTGCATATTCAACTTGGGTGGATTCCTGGGCATGATTAGGCCTCCTAACAACAATGATTCTTCAATCTAAGAAAGTCTGAGCAGCCTAGTCCCTTATATCATAAAATGTGGGAATGTTTTCGATAGCATCAACCCTAAGAATCTATGCATCTAAGGATCTATGTGCTTTTAAGGAGGTTCAAACACCATCACTTTTAATATTGGTTATGAAAGAAGCAATTTTGTGTTCTTTTGGGAAATTATGTTCATCAAGAAACCTCCATATCTAGGTAAATCCATGGATAACAATAGTAAGAGTCCTTATTTATAATATTGACATGTTATAAGCATAGTAGGGTGTATTTCCTTCTAACAACAGCAAGAAAACCATCATGAAAACCACCTCAATCTCAAATTCTAGGGGTATTTTCATCAACAACAGCCCTAAAATTTGACAACCTTTGTATTAAAGGTACCAAACAATGTTGATCCTTTAACAACATGGGTTTGGTAGTCCATTCATCACATTATAACATAATGTTTGAGATCATTTTGTCTAGTTTTAGATGGTTTTGATGCCCAATGTTCTTTGGTATTTTCATGGCACAATTAGACATAAATCAACAACATGCATAAGGAGGATCATGGTTTATATACAACAAATTACAAATGAATTGGTTGTTTCAAATTAGAATTCTTCAAATGCATGCCATAGAACACTTCTAGTTTTTTAATGCTAATTTGAAATGAGAAAAATATAGCTCAAGACCACAACATATCTTATATCCATGTCAGATGGTTTTTCATCACTTCTTTGATCTTGCAAATTTAGTCATCCATGTGTGGAATCCCCAATTTGTGGAGACAGTGTGAGATATCTACTTTGGAAGAGCATAAAAAGAATCTAGGGAAACCCTTACAATAAAATACATCAATTCCATTGCAGTGTGTTCCAAGATAAATATGACATTGAGGATAGCTTCATAAAAAATGATCATTCCTGCTACTCACCGTTGATCTAAGCTGCCTTCCATAGAAGTTAAAGGAAATAAAGTCTGAAAGGAAATCTTTATGTTTTAACCAGAAGAAAAAATTGACAACTAGATTGACCTTACATACTCAAAACTTGTTATACATGGATATGGCCCATGGGTAATTCACCAAAATATAAAATCGGAGTCTTCAACATGGAACCCTTTATTATTAGTTTTGTTATCATTATGATAGCTTTCATAATAGAATTGCTACAAAATTAGAACACCAAGGCTAGGAATGGAACTTGAAACCTCTTATACATGAACTAAAAGACCACACTGGTGTCTTGTTATTCTTCAAAGTGCCTTCCATCTTAGGGTTTGTTTCCATTCCAATAGCTTGCACAATAGACTTTCTACAATGTATAAAAACCAGCAATGGGAATGGAATTCAAACTTCTTACACATGTATATTGATCCTTATCCAAAAGATTGAATTGAGGCCTCTAGCAAGGTACCCAATATCACTACTTTTTCTCTTTATTCAAAACTAGGTTCCAAGCATTCTGGTAAATACATGGATCTTAGACTTTGAAGCATCTAAAAATAAGATAAGATCATTTAAGTTTATTAATATCTGCAAAAGACAAAGAACTATGACATTGGAACAAAAAAGTACAATTTGTGGCCACAAAACTATGAGAGTCTCTATAACACCACTAAATGCTAAAATGGTGTCCAAGAAAGAAAGATACAAAAATACACCAAAATAAGAAAATGATCTTGAGCCTAGTCCAGATGAAGCAAAAACGAACTATAAGAGATGGAGACCCAATATCATTTAATAAAAAAGGATTGTTAACAACCTAATGTGTTCATTTTAGTAGCAGCATGTTTATAGTGGATACCTAAGTTGAAAATTATCATAGATGTCCTCAATCTATAAAGTAGCACCCTGAAATGCAAAAACACATAAATGAACCTTTATAGCATGCTAAATGAAGGTCACAATAGCCCAAAAAGGATCACAGTTCATACTTAAGAGTACATAGGGTTCACATCTCAGTTTAAATCCAATGACAAAATCATACATCGTCAACAGAATATGGCATTTGATGCCTCAATTAAAGTACAATGTCTAAGAGAGAAAAAATAAACTCGGGTCAAGGTGTCTCGGTGTTATGGATGAAATATGGCAATCCTAGATGTTATATGTGTCATCGTCTCAACAAACTGACATCTATTCTTCTATTTGCACACCCAAAGAAGAGTTAAGTTGAAGGGTTTATGTGAGTTGATTTTTTGTTCACTGAAAACATCTCTTAAGTTATTTTCTTAGCATGTTAATGTGGTCATCCATGTGAAACTTGTTGTATATGTTATTAAAATATTGGTGCCATATAATTCTATATTGCTCATCTTTAACTTCATTCTTGTATATCTTTTATTTTCATTCATCTAACAATGTTATGGGTATAGTATAGTGCATCATCCAGTTCCACATACATGTTCATGTGAGCTAGGTATTATTTTGCTAATGTTGAACCTCTTCATAGAGTTCATTATTTTGTTCATGTAGGAGGAGAGCTACTTTTCTCCTCTAATAGATAGGTTAAGCTCTGGTATTTTCATCCCTCCAAACTATTATCTATAACAATATTGGTCATATTCAATCTAGTAGCCATTGGACTAATTGTTAGGAGATAATACTTACTATCAAAATAAACAGTAGAGATAAGTGGTCATGCTAATCATGTTTTTGGTAAGAATCATTGGATTCTCACTTAGGACTGCTATATGTTAGGCTATGTGTGAATGGAAGATTGGTTGTGCAATAAATGTTCTATATTGTTCCAAGGATTAATATATATTGGGGTTGTGTAAAGTGTGGATTGTTGTGTAATAACATTGTCTATCTTGTTTCTAGGTACATTAAGATTAAGAATGCCTATTCCACAGGCTAGAAATCCACATCTGTGGCAGGTGCCATTGGTGCCATGCATACCAACTCTATCCATTGATACAATTTTTTTTTTTGGGTTCCATAAATAAGGATTCTTTCATCAGATTTTGTGTTTGGACTGCCATAATGTTTATTTATTTATTTTTTTGTCACTGTAATACATCATACGACACTGCCAAATATGGAAGAGAGAATGGGGAAAACTTACAATTTGGGAAAGGTTGGTAATTTATTTTCTATCTATATAATTAAAAGAGCCCATCGGGCTCCATAACATCAGTATCAGGCCTACAATAACCTATAAAATTCTATTTGTTTTTAGTATTTACTTGTAGGATAGCTTGTAAATAGTTCATTCTTTGGATATTTGTCTTAGATTTAAACTATTATAAATCTGCAAATATTTTAAATTGAACTCGATTCACTACATATTACGTGTAATGAAATCATTACGAAAATATATTTACGCTTCAGGGAATTGCATTTAGTGTATAACTATTTAGGAAAATATATGAAAACTTTAGGGAAATGCATTTTGTGCATAGCAATGCTTTTGGAAACAAATTTTGAGTATAGGAATATATAATTTTTGCAAGTAATTGTTTTAGTGTGATATAGGTACATTTTTGTAATATTAGAAGTGGATAAATGCATTTTTTTACGATGAGCCAAAATGAACTTTTATTACAATGAGACTCTATTTGAAATAATTGCAAGGCTATCAGTATCTTTATTACCTTTTAAACTTCATTTCTAAATTTGTCTTCTTGCAAAACAAGTCCATCTAGGATAATGGATCACATGTGTTTTACATACAACATAGAGTTGCATTTGCCTATGGATTTAGAAAAGTCCCACATAATAATAATTTTGGAAGTGCTCTTGAGAGAAATTGACAACATATGATAAAGTTGTTAAAGCAACCTCTTGCATCATCTTCCTTCCTTGAGAGAAAAAAAAACCATTGATTTTCTCACTATACCATCTACGTACATTTGTGTTGAATGAATGGTCTCTTTTTTGGTGTATGCATTTCTTGGTACAATGATCCACTGCTTTTAAGCAGTTTACTAGTTTTTATTGCCTTACAAATGATTGTATATCTTCATTTAGTTGTGGTTGTGTTCTTTCTTAGCACTACTCTATGATGTCTGAGAGTTGACTATGTAATTGTAAGCATAAATGTTTTGCATGTATACCCTTTGATTCAATTCTACACCTATTGATCTCTACCTGCCTAAGTTTCGTTGACCACATTTGCAATACACCATCATTGTAGAACTAAGTTTTGCTGCATTGCAACCATTAACTTGTCATGTTACAATCCTTCCTTTGCAATGGATTGCGTCTTAGTCAAGGAGAGGTAGCATCCTTGAGTCTTCATATTGTGATTATTCCCCCATCTTGTAAAATGTGCCACAATAAATAATGCATGGTGTGCGAGGATAGTTTAACAATTGATAATGTAGTCATGAAAGCATCACAAAAATGAAACCTCATCTCCTTTACCTTATATACAAGTGTTTTATCAATGCACAATGGTTAAATTGATGCTTCATTTTTCCTTTAGGTAAAGTGTGCATGGTAAAAAAAAATCTTTAACACATTTCTCCATAAAATCCTTAAAAGTATATATTTATCATAGTGGATTGATAGAGGAGGTATTAATTTGTAATGAAATCCCATCATAAATATATTCCTTATTAAAAGTATCAACAATATTTTGATGTGACCTTAAATGATCTCATGCTCCTATAGAGGTGTTTTCTTTCATTTTGTTGGCAGTTGTTTGAACTCATCCATCCTTCTGTTTCAATGGGAAGATGTAAGGATGCACCTAGTTGATAAAAATAATGCCATTGAGGAGGAAACCCTTTTCTACCTGTTACTTCTTGTAGCATGAAATCATTTGTTTTATCAAAAAACAAATCCTCATCGAATTTTTGACAACCTATGGCTAAGCTCCGACGAGCTTGCCATGGATCCAACAATAAATTCATTATGTATGCCGTCGGATTTTCGATGGCCCATTGCTAAGTTTCGAAGAGCTATCCATCGATCCGATGATGGATCTGGCCTTATATCTGGCAATGAATCTAACACTCAGCAGTAAAAAATCCAACAAATTGCAGCTAAATTTGCGACCCCGTATCCGACGATGGATCTGACATTCAGCAGTGGGAAATCCAACAACTAGTAGTCAAACTTTCGACATCCTATATGAAAATGAGCAATCGATATTCCAACAGTAGGAATTCAAAAATCAGATAGTAGGAAGTTGGTATTCCGACGAGTTAAGGTCAGAAGTTTGACAACTCATTGATGAAATACTTTTGCATGTTAGCTTGATACTCTGTCGAATTGTCGACGGGTTTCAACTTGAAGTTGAATATCTGACGAATTCCCATCGACAAAAAAAAATTACATGGTTGTCAAATAATAGACACATATCTGTTGAAGTTCATACAATGCATCCATCAGATTTTGGGCTCAAATTTTGTTGTGAATGAACAAATACTTCGGAGCCAAACTTGTTTCGAGATTGATATCTAGGAAAAAGGACTATTGGAAAGAGGTTATTAGAAGAAAATAAATTAAGAAATCGAGACTAATAATCCTTGATCATAACTAGGAAAATAAAGGCACTTCCATTGGAACCTTTGAAAAAACTCTAATGGTCTAATCAAAGATGGCATGCATTGGGTCCCTAGGAATGGAAGGAGGATAAATATTTGGATGGATAAAAACTTGGGGAATATTCCACTGGATTTTGATATCAATATCGCTAATATCATATTGTGGATGGAAGAAAATAATCTCTTGACTCTATTTGAAATCTCAGAATGGTTGAGCTCCGACAATTGGAAAAGGTGGAAGACTCTTCATTCCCTTTAGCATTTGCAGAATGATCACACCATCTTCACATATTATTTGTGTGTTAAATATACATTGAATCTCAAGAAACAGGACCAAAGAGGGTGGGGACGTCATGACTCCAACACATTTAAAGAAGGTTATAATATTATGTAGAATAACAGAACCTGAATCTCTACAAAGTTCTGGGGCAAGGTATGGAATTCAGACTACATTCCAAAATTCAATTTTTTCTTTTGGTTGCTAATATAGAAAAAACGTTTGACTGCTGAAAATACTAGCAAAAGAGGAATACTAGGTCCCTCCAAATGTCTCTTGTGCAAATCCTCTGAAGAGTCTGCTTGTCACCTTTTTTTAGCCTATGAATTTACCACTCAAGTATGGGGCCATGCCATTGGAAGTCTTGGAGATAGGTTCAAATTACCATAAAAAATATGAGAGATGATAGAAAACTAGAAAATATACTTCCAAGGAAATATTGGTAACAAACCTATCCTTCTAAGAGTTTAAAACACAATGTAATACCCCAAATTTTCATAAATTTTAAAAATTTCCTTACGACAATTAATGTTTAAAATCATTGATAAAGAAGGTAACTTAACTGATAACAGTTAACATTCTAAAAGGGTCTAATCTAGAAACTGAAACAAAATCCTTAATTAATTTCTATAACTACATACTTCACTATCTGCATTCATACTTAAGTACTGAAGGCTTTATTAGTAAGTATAGATCTGAAGTAGTATGAGCTAGAAACAAGTGTTTCTTTACTAAATTTTGAGTGCAGGGTACTAAGCTTGTTTTTTCTTGCTTAATGAAGGAACTTTTTGGTTGTCCTGAGGCTTACTTAGCTTATTGAAGCTAATGCAGTGAAATGATGATTCTTGTACAGGTCTTTTTTACAGGTAAGACATTTTGTTCCCAATTTCAGGATCGAGTTTAAATATCTCAACATGCAAAAGTAAACTGGTAGCTTATTTATTTAAAAAAAAAAACTCCTTGTGTAATGAAGGTAAAGTCAAACATGTTTTCTTCCAAAAATCTTGAATTGGCTGAGTTATTGCAAAAAAATTTAGGTCTATGTTTTAGCCTTCATATCTACATTTAAGAACATGAGGTTGCCTAAAGTATATTTTATTTATCTAAAGGTATAAGTACTTAGAAAATGAGAGCAAGACAGACTTATGTCTTTAGACTTAAACTATGACTGAACTTGTAAAATATTTATTTAACCTATAGATGGTGTACTAGATCCTAAAATTACATGCAACATTACAGGATAAACAAAATGATATAGGTTAAATCTAGCTATACCTTTTAATTTCCTTGTCCAAAGTAATTACTTAAGATATTTTATCAACATGTACCTCGATATTAATTTAAACAAATATTAACCTATTTTTTGATATGGTTATAAATTTGAGAATGAACATAGGAAAATGTGATATATTGACATATGCAAGGTTTAAATTTTTTTTTTTATGAGTAAGTAGGAAATTCTATTATAGTACAAAAAGATAGTAAAAAAAGATAGGATTACAAATGGTCCTGGTTAATGACACCAGTCTGGACCAAGACATGGCTAATAAGACCTTCCCCACTGATCTTAACTAAACCAGGAAGTAGAGGTATAAGATTTATACTGAGCTATTACAATGCGAGAGCCTATAGGCCTGGATCCTACCAAATTCCATAATTCCCCTAATACTTAGACAATCAGGGGCCATTTCCAAAACTCCCCTTATACTGATACATTCAAGGGCTGGAGTCAATCATGGCTAGGGGCCAAGAAGGAATCAAGACAAAGAGAACCATAAAACTGATGCCATCCAAGGAGCTAAGGAAACCAGAGTTGACGACGAATGGTCAGAAAACTGGGCCTCAAAGGACATGGCTCAAAACTCACACTGATAAAAAACATATCGGCTGAAATAGAAGAAACCTTAAAACAGAGTTCAACAGAGAGCTAAACAACAAAAAGACAGAGGACCAAGGACAAAGTCCCCTCTTATCTTCTTGCCTCCTGTTCAGGGCCCAAGTGGTGATCTGCATGCTGAGAGGGAGTGTTACTGACCCTAGCATTTACAGGTGAATTGGTTGAGGTGTTCACTGGGGTGGTGGACATGTTCCCTAGGCTTTCCATCATGCCCTTCATGATCTGCTCCAGAAATCTGAAACTAGCAGAAATTTCCTACTGCCCGCGGCAGATAATGTCTAGAGCGTCCCGAATCCCTTGAGCAATCTGAATTTTAGCTTGAATGTCCTGGGCCAAAAGGATGTCAGCAGTCCAAAATGGGTTGGACAACAGAGGTCACCCCATTAGGGCCTCATACTCCCGCAGGAGATCAATTTCCAAAATGGCTATGAAGGCCTCGATTATAGTTGGTGTTTTCTCCATATACCAGTCTCCCCAACTGAAGGGTTCTAGAACATGATATTTGCCCATTGATGGCATGAAATCATGCCTAGAACTAGGGGAAGCCTCACTGTGGATTTCCCCTCTACTATTTGCTCTCGACCGGTTGCGGGCTCTCCAATAACGCGACACGGTTACTACACTAAGAGAATTTCTTGGATATGATAGGAACAAGATTGTCACCTTGCTTGGATCCTTACATTCTAGAGAACCTGAATTTATAGATCACCAATCCTCCCATCTATGGAAATGCTCCTTAACTCTGCTCGTGCTTCTGGCCTTAATCACTATAATTTTCTGCCCTTCCCCCCACTTCATCAAATCTCTCATATTGCGCAAGTGATTCTCCACCTTTTGCTTCACTAAGTACCAGTTAATATGGACATCCACCATATTTCCCATTCTTATGATAGTAAACGTATTCTCTGTACCCATATGCTTACGGGTTCATCCTCTCTTCCTCCCTTCCCATGGATCGGTCTGCAATGAGTTTCTTCCAGAGGATATAAAGTAGTGTCGGTTACTGATCTCCCCTGCTATCGATCTAACCCTTCGCTTCCCCCATGTGCTTCGTACCATGGCTACATGTTTAGGCATATGTAGAACCGACCCCAACTGGTGATCTAGACATTTCCCTTCTTTCTATGTCTACCACCATGATAATCGTGGGCTCGCTTCGTGATGTCGACACACCTTCCATCTGCCTTCCCATTAAATTTGGTCACCATCTGGAATTCGCATGCTACGGGATAGTTTGAGTCGGGCAGTTGTACGGAATACAACTACCTTCCTTATCGTTCTCCGCCAACTTCAAGCAACATTGCCAAATTTTCTGGTTATTTCCTTTGTCGTCGATTCCTTCGCATGGAAATATCGACTGCTTTCCACTCCTGCATTTGGGAGAGCATTCGCCACCTTGTTTCTTTCCCATTTAACATGCGAGAGCAGAATGGCTTCATGGCCTGCTAGGTTTTTCCTAAGAGCACATAAACGACCCTCCCATCTTCAGTTCTTTGAGACTTGGGAGGCTGATGCACCCGATTGAATCCGATGGGTGATATTGATAATGATCTATGAGTCCCCCACCGCCATCAATGGAATTTTCCCTATTTACACTGCCCAATTTAATCCATTTATGAGACCTTCAAGCTTGGCCATATTGTTAGTACTGCTGCCAATTGATCCCCAAAATAAACTAAGAATATCTCCCTTCGAATTCCTTATTGCGCCCCCAAATCCAGTGGGACCTGGATTGCCTTTGGCCGCTCCATCGACATTGAGCTTGAAGGAACCAGCTGGTGGTCATATCTAGGAATTCGGGCTAGAGATGGACGCCGAAACTGAACGAGAAATTGAATTGTTGGAAGGTAATTCCCCAATCCCTAATTCCTATTGAATAATTATTTCATTTGCTTCAGCTATAAATTTTTCCTGCGTCCACTGCTATAGAGTAATTGTTTCTTTAAGATGAGTTTCTATGGAATTCGATATTTCCCCTTATTTCCTTGTTTTGTTTTCAAAGGTCTGGCTGTTGCGGGTTTTCCATATTTCCCATAATGTGAAGCTAGGAAGAAGCTCCCACAGGCGGTTGACAATTTTATTTTTCAAGCATTTCATAGGCCATTCTACGATTGTGAAGTCCAATTGTCCTTTGTGACGGTGGTTTCTTCTAAAAATGGCCGTTCCTTTTTCCCAAATAGAGTCTACCACTTTGCACTCATCCAGTACGTGGTTGATGGTTTCATTGTTCTCCTTGCACATGCAACATCTAGACGGTCCATAGATTCCTCTGATTTCCAGGTTATCCCATGTTAGGATATGTTGTTTAATCATGACCCAGTAGAAAACTGAGACCTTTGGCCACCATCCTCCTGTCCATATTTTCCCCCATTTGGCTTTGGGCTCCATGTTCTGAGTCCCTATTAGCATACCTAGGGCTTATTTGGGATTGAAGTTGTCAGAATTGGTATACCCCCATCTAAGCTTATTTGGTCCCTTGTTCTTGGCTATTCTTTTAGAGTGGAGCTCTGATATGAAATTTTCAATGTCTTCCCTAGGTGCTTGGGCTTGCCACCAACTCCAATCTTTCCACGACCTGAAAAGTTGGTCCTCATTATGGGTATCCCAGAATTTCACCACCTTACCTTGGGACTGATTTTGGAGAAAAGCATGAAGTAAAGGGGAATCCTCCCCTCATGATAGCACCAGTTCCTGGTTCCATGCTTCACTTGTGAATCAAGGCGTTTTTCCATTTCTTACCTTTAAGAAACTATGATTTTGAACCAATCCTTTGTTTTCCTAAGCTGCCTTCCAAGTGCTTGATCCTTGGAGGTTTTCTTTGAAGTAGACCAAAGATTTATTGGGCCATTGGGGGGCATATTTCAAGTGCCACAATTTTTCCCATGGCTCCTCTTCATAGTTAACCCATCACCACCAAATTCTGGCACTCATAACTTTATTATTTTCAAGAGGGTCTCAGAGCCCCAGTCCCCCTACATCCTTTGGAGTGCATATGGTTTGCCAATCCACAAGAGGCCACTTTTTGTTAACTTCTGATCCTCCCCAAAAGAAGTTCCTTTGAATATTCTTGATTTGTTTTATGATCGATTTCGGGGCTTCCAGCCACCGAAAAGAGGTAAATGGGCATTGCCTGAAGAATCGATTTTACCAGGATGAGTCTACTCGGGACATTGAGGGCCCTGTAAGTTCATAAATTGATATTTTTGTTGATTTTATCTAACAGTTCCTTCCAAGATATTTGCTTGATAGTCGATTCCTCTAGTGATGCTCCCAAATATTTAGAGGGGAGATTTCCTTCTGAGAACTCAAGGATTCTGAGGATGTTGCTTTTGGTAATTCGCGGGGTGTTGAAGAAGTAAGTCTGAGATTTTTCCTTGTTAATTTCTAGGCCGCTAGCTTCCAAAAAAGTATTCAGAGTTTCTTTGATTCCCCTAGCCTCATGAACCGATGAGGGGCCCATGACCATATTATCATCCACAAACTGTTGGTGGGTTTTGGGATCCATCCCTGCTGTTAGAGATAAGCCCTTAATTTTGCTTGTTGCTCTCCTACTCTTAAGAATCCTTCCTAATCCTTCCGCCGCAATGATGAAAAGGAAGGGAGATAGGGGGTCCCCCTATCTAATGCCCCGTGAAGCATTGAAGGGGTTTGAGGGGGAGCCATTGACAAATATTGAGAAGAAGACTGAGGAAACCAAATTCATAACCCAGTTTGTCCACTCCTCCGAGAATCCAAAATATTTAAGAATACCTACCAAGTACTACCAATTCAACTTATCATAAGATTTGGAAAGATCTAGTTTTAGGATCATACCTAGAGTCTTCAAAGATTTAAGTGAATGGATAGTTTCATGGACCAGAATAATGCCATCCAGAATTTGCCTGCCTTCCATGAACCCAAATTGTTTTGGTGAGATGATGAGAGGAAGGAGGGGTGTTAGATGATTTGCAATAACCTTATAAATGATTTTGTAGATTACATTAGAAAAAGCAATAGGTCTTAGTTTTTTGGGATCCTCTGTTCCGCTTTATTTGGGTATGAGAGTTAGAAATGTAGAGTTCAGAGCTCTAAGAATACTCCCTGATTTCCTAGATTCCTCCACCAAAGCCTGTATTTCTTCCTTTATCCAATCCCAACAGGCATGGAAGAAATTTGTAGTGAACCCATCTGGACCTAGATCTTTATCTCTTGCCATCTATTTTATAGTAGTCTCCACCTCAGTCATCTCAATGGATTTTCCCAAAATTTGATTGTGTCCATCCGTGATAAGCTTGGGGATATGGTTTAACACTTTTCTCTGGGATTCCTCCCTATCTTTGTCTGGTTCCTACAGGATCTTGGAAAAATAAGAGTTCATGGTAGTTTCTAGTTCTTCTTGAGTTTCATCAATACTCCCATCCTCCCTGTTTAGTCTATCCATTCAATTCCCCTGTCTATGCCGAATGGCCGCTTTGTGGAAAAATATAGTATTGCGTTTGCCTTCTTGGAGCCACTTGACTCTTTCCTTCTAGTTCCAGTAGACTTCCTCCTACTGTTCTCTTTGACTGAATTCATGTAGCAGTAAATTTTCCTCAATCCGTAATTCTTTCAAGAATCTGTTATTCATCCCTCGAGATTGGTTAGCTTGATCTTGCTCTCTAAGGTCTATTTTGCCTGAAATATATTTCCAAAGGACTCCTTGTTCCATTTCTTGATATAACCTTTAAGGAGTTTAATTTTCTGTTGGA
Organism: Pseudotsuga menziesii; assembly: GCA_001517045.1. NCBI lineage: Eukaryota > Viridiplantae > Streptophyta > Pinopsida > Pinales > Pinaceae > Pseudotsuga > Pseudotsuga menziesii. The sequence goes on from LPNX010633762.1 coordinate 484,676, forward strand.
ATTGATACATTCGAGTACCTTTGATTGGTAGGGAACTATCCCACCACTCCTTGATTTTCTCATGGAAGTCTGGATGGAGGAGCGATATTTTTTCAAATCTGAAGGGTTTGCGGGGATTTACCCCAACATTTTCCCATTCCAGGCTAATAGGCCAATGATCCGAACCTGCTGCTGGTAGAACCACCGCTCTTAGGTCTCCCCCTGCCATCATGACTGATTCTGAGAGTAAAAACTAGTTGAGTCTGTAGGCTATCCCTTTGTCTCCTGTTTGTTTGTTGTTCCAAGTGAACATGCCATTGGATGTTTTGACATCTATCAAGTTGAGGTCATTAATTACAACATTAAAGTGGTTGCTAACAATGTTTAGGTTCCATATACCACCTTTTTTTCATCGAGGTTCCTGATCAGGTTGAATTCTTCCCCCAGGATCCAAGCTTTGTCCTCGACTATGGATTTGATGTCCGAAATCGAATCTAGGAATGTCGTCTTCTGTTCAGCCCTCGGGGGTCCATATACATTGGAGATAACTCCTCTTATTCTAGTACCAATGATGTGGAAATTTGTCGATAGAGAGAAAGGAGTGGCTAGGAAGCCGAAGAGATGCACCTCTCATGGGTTCCATAGGATGCCCAGCCCTCTTGCTTCCCCTCTGGCATCTAAAGTGACTGGTTTTCATCCCTTCCAGACTTTCTGGGTGATACTTGATAGTTCTTCTCCTAAGAATTTTGTTTCTTGCAAAAAAACTATCCCTAACTTATCTTTTTCAATCCTTCTTCTGAGAATACGGATTTTAAGAGCGCTCTTATAGCCTCTAATATTCTAGGATGTAATCTGCATTAGAAATAGTTTAACGTAAGGGTGATAGAGCAGCATCTATTGTTGGATACTACCCTGAATCCACTAGTTGTTCCCCTATTGCTTTGATTCTTTGAACATTGCTTGGCCTTCCCCTCTTTTCTTTTTTTTGGTTTTTCTTTTCATCCATGAATTTGAGGGATTCAACGAATACCCCTAAGGAGATTGAGTTTTTGGCTTGAATAATGGCTTTCTCTAGAAGGGATACTTGCTGAGGGGGTATCTAGGCTGGAGTTTTGTCAGAGCAAGAAGCTTCCAACCCGTCCAGGTCTAGATATCCTATTTCCATGTCTTCTGAGACCAGATCCATTGTCCCTGAGTCTTTCTTGACCGCCTCTTGCTGTCGTTGGATAAGAGGCTCCGGATTGGCTTTTGCAATTTCTTGTTGCTTTTTTGGGGATATCTCTGTCTCCTTTTTTCCCTAGTTTTCTTTGTTCTAGTCAATTTGTTGGTCTGCTTGGAGTTTTTCCTTCACCAAATCTGGTTGTTGGTCAGCGTTACTAATTACGTTATCTTCTTGGAGGGTCTCATACTAATTTTGGGTCTACACTCTTTTAGTTAGTTCTTGTCCTGAGGTCTTCCTCACTTGTCATTTCTTGTTTTGTATTTTTGTGAATCCCTCCACATCCTGGTTGTCTTGGTCTTTCTTCCTTCCTGGTTTTTTGTTTTGGGGGAAGTCTCTGAACAGATGGCCATGCTCATGACATCTTTTGCATCTGAAAGGGATCTGTTCATAATCTATGGCCTGAAACCATTCCTCATCTTCCCATGTTAGCTGATTCCATATGGAATACCTCTAGATATATCAAGGTAGATACATATTCTGGCATACGATATTTATTTTCTTTGTCTAGTTTGCTCTGAGACTTTGATGAAGTTTCCCAGCGTATTCCCGATATATATTAAGATTTCTTCCTTCCAGTATTCCATTGGGAGGGAGTACAGTCTTATCCAAACTCGAGCTATCATCAGGTTTTCTTTGTCAAGGTTGAATGTCTCTTTCCATGGCCTGAGGAAGAGGCCCACCAAGTTCTAAAAGTAGGGGTTGTTCTCAAATATTTTCGTTCTGTCTTCTTCATTAAAGAATATTATCATAAAGAAAACTTTGGCCCCCAATTGAAGGTCATAATGTCCTTGAGTTTTCCAAGTCATATTGATCCATCAAACTAGGGTCTTTTCTGTGGGTCAGATTCCCACATATTTTCCTATGAGAGCCTACTCATTCATGTATTGAATCTCCTCCCTAACTCTTTCAGATTTAATCTACAGTTTTGGCACCGTCTTGGATTTCAGGACACATTGTCCTGTCCTTCTTGTGCCTTGATTATTTGTTTCTTCCTTTTTGATCCCACTAGAACCTTCCCCATCTTTGGGCATGGTAGATGCATTTATTATTCCTTTCCCCTTCTCATTTTATTTTCCCAAGATAACAGTTCCCTCCTCTACTGTTTCGTTCCTTCCACGATCCCTCTCCCCCCGACGAGGAGAAAGAACCATCTTGATTGGCCTTTCTGAGATGTCACCGACCTGCACAATTACCGTGGATCCTTCCTCTTATGTACCCAAGCCCCCAGCCTCCTTTCAAGTTGTAGAGACTTTTCTTTGCTAGTATATATTAATGTGATATATATAACGTTGCATGCCATCAAGGTTTAACTTTGATATTGCTAAGGTATAATAACATGTGTAATTGCAAAGTTTATATTACAATAATTTTAGCTTAGTATAAATTTTTTTTTTTAAATGTTTGCAACACAGGTTATCATGATTGCCAAACGAGACTATAGAGAAAAATCTATCCAAACCAATGCGGTTTGTGTGATAGTGGGATCCACGTGCAGTGATTTCATAGGTTATGGTTTTGTAAGTGTAACCCTAGCTATAAGTTGGACTAAACCTACATCTCTTGCTTATTCTTTGTCATTTTTTCTATTGTGAGACAGAGCCAACAGGCTCCCGGCCTGTTTGGCCTCCATAGTAAAACGCCAAGTCTTTTGATCTCTGTAAGAGTCCCATAAACTAGAATTGAAACTTTGTGTCATCATGGTCTAAACTGTGGAGTTCTTTTTTAGGTTCTAAAGTAGGGGTTTTTGTCATGGTTTCTTGGCTTGTAAAGGTGAAGACCCTTCTTTGTTACCCTCCATCGCATAGTGGTCTCAAGCTGAGAGATGACTCTCAAAAAGTGGTTGATACTAGCGTTTGTGACTGAAAGTGATATTTTTCTAGGTAAAAGAATTTACTTCTCCCCTCAGCCCTTTCTTTCATTGTTGCAATACCAATTCTTTTTAAGTTTTAAAGGAGTGTATAAACAGTGTTTGAAATCTTCATTGCAGGTGGTAGGTCAAACGAGAATGCTATAAGAAAAGGTTAGCTACATGATTTATCTCCTTCACTTTGTAGACCACTGGGTAAGCCTCGGTGTACCCAAATGTTTCTACTTCAACGATGAGTAAGGTTTTTCTTGTGTGAGTGGCTGTGAATTTACTGTTCTGAAGAAATACTTGTAAATGTCATTTGGTTGTAACTATGTTTTGTTGGATTTTAACTATGCATAAAATAGGGTTTGGAATCTTATATGTTTTGATTAATCTCTAAAATCTCTACTGTGTTGGAAGCCAAGAGTTTGGCATCGAGCTAAGTTTGAGGAGTTCAATGAAAGAATCAGACCATTGGGTTTTCTATGTTTTATTTCAGTTTGTTTAATCTTGGATTTAAAGAAGTTTTGGAGAACCTTGGTCCTATTTAATTGTATCTGGTGAATGGTTTGTTAAAAGAAGAAGAAAGGATTTCGCTGACGTGAAAAGTCCAAAATTATGATCTTCAATTCTGAGATGTTTATGTTGGTTTAATTTTGTATTTTATTTAAATAATATTATAGGTTTTTTATTATAAACAAAAGTTGAGAAAAGAAAATAGAAGAAAAGAGAGTCTTCTTGGTCGTGAGATTTGACCTTGAGACCTGTGAAAGAATTAGAATTTAATTTCAAGTTTATTTCTAAAATATTTTTACTCTGTTGTGCATAAATTCCATCGGACATAATATCTATATCTATATCTATATCTATATCTATATCTATATCTATCTATCTATCTATATATATATATATATATATATATATAAGATTTGGAAAATAGTGAGGGTTTTTGAAAGGAAACAAAGCTTTGAAGGGTAAAAGAATAACTTAGTTTTTTCTTGACACGTTTTCTCATTTAGGATTTAGACCTAGGAATATTTTTATAGTATTTCCATTTTTATTTATATTCTGCATTGTTTTTGTTATGGTTACTATTAATTATTGGGAAGTTTTTGTTTTATATTATAATGTTTCCGCAACTTAGTGTTTGTTATTTATAAAATTTAGATCCTTTCTACAATTTCATTATACTGTTTATAATAATTTAAGTTGTTGCTATTTCTGTTATTTTTCTCTTTCTGTAATATTTAATAATTATATTTATTTATATTAGGTTAAGCTTATAGATAGTAATTATTACTGTGTTAAAAAGGAACACCGTTACACAAACTGTGTACTAGTTTTTAAGAGACCTACCTTATGATAGTTTTTGTTATCTTTTAAATAGATGTATTCTAACAAAGGAAACTTATGAAATAGAGGAATATTTCCTCTAAACATTCCTATAAAGATTTAACAGTAGATAGTAAATGATCATATTCTTACATTTCTTGATTTGATTTAACCATCAAATTTAATTTCACTTACTGTACTAGAGTACTACCTCTTCAGAGGCATGGTAAAATACAATCATGTATTTTTATCCATCAGTAAATTTAAACCCTAAATAATCTATTCTAATACATATCTAATCCAGAATTTATCTATCTTTGAACAATATAATATTTATCTAACTAATTTTAATAAACAGATGAAGTAGACATATAAATATATTAATTCCTAAATTCATACATTCTTGTTTCTATGCTTGCCTAGAGGAAATCAAAATAGTATTTTGAACTTGGTAATATAGCAGAGGATACAACAACCTAATAAGCCTGTTCCTCCCAACCAACTCCTAAAGACAACTGAGATGCAAATATTAGGACCCCTGAGCCAGTCTACTTGTACACCTGGTTAAAAGAACTCAGTGAGAGAATAGATTTAAAAACCTCTGCAAATCCACAGAGTAATTAGCAGTAATATTCCGGCCTGTAGAAGTAAGAACTCAGTTCAAAATAGCTGCACTAGTTTTGTAAATCAACACTTTCCACTCAAACACTTTTTCCTATCCCCTCCATCGAATTTTCTGTGCACCAACTTCACTCAAAAATTTCACCAGTAAAGAATGAGAAGCATTAGCTGAATTCAACGGGTAGTTTTATCAGTATGCCTAGGTATTTTGGGTTAGTTTTTCACCTCTTGTTCCACTTTATTGGGGAACATGACCACAAAAATAGGGAAGTTGCCTCTTGCAATAGGTAGAAGTAGTTTGAGTATGCTGCCAAGTGTCAATCTGCTCTCAACCCAACCCATTCCACCAAGTGGCCAGGAAACACTCATTTAACAGCCTCCTTAAGTTGTTGTCTCATCTTTCATTTATTAATTAATAAAATATTTAGAAAATAAATGCAATTATCCTTGACCCCACTTGGTCAATAATTACAAACTTTATAATAAAATTAAAACATAATGTCTCCTAAAACATAAAATGTTTTGCAATTTGGGGTATGTGACATACACACCCCCTTAAATATAACATCGTCCTCGATGTCATTTTATTCATCATTCTCAGAGTTTTCCTGGAACAAAATTGGATATGCTGCCTGCATATGACTCTCCAATTCTGAGGTGGCTTCTTCTGGACTAAGGTGCTTCCATTGCACCTTCACATGTCCAATGATGTGATTCCAAAGCAAGATTTCTCTCATGTCGAGGATACAATCTAGTTCCACCAGAAAATATCCTTTGGGTTGCACCTGCACATCATTCCAATTTATAACATGAGTAGCATCATGTACATACTTTTTTAAAATAGAGATATGAAAAAAATTATGAACCTTTAAATTTGGCGGTAAATCCAGTTGATATGCCACCTATCCCATTCTTGTAGTATTTCAAAAGGCCCAAAATATCGGGGTGCCAACTTAGAACAACTTCCTAACTTCAAAGAACTCTTTTGAGGCCTTACCTTTATAAAAACATGTTCACCCACCTAGAACTATTTCTGTGTTTGTTTAAGATCTGCTTGACTTTTCTATCTATCTTGTGCAACCATCAAATTACCTTGCACCTATTTTACAATTAATTCCATCTCTTTTAATAGTTCAGGTCATAGTACTAACTTGTCAATTGGGTTACTCCATGATATGGGGGTATTGCACTTTCTGCCATACAGAATTTCAAATGGGCTGTATTTTGCTGAAGCTTGGTAGTGATTGTTATAAGCAAACTCTACCAAGTGTAAGTAATCCTCCCATTTGCCCAGTTGTTCTCTAACATACATTCTTAGCTTATATTCCAATACTTGATTCACCCTTTAGTCGGTCCATCCATCTGGGGGTGAAAAGATGTACTAAAATATAAAGTGGTATTTAGGCCTTTAGATAAAGACTTCCAGAAATTTCCTGTAAACTTAGGCTCTCTATTAGAAATTATAACTTTTGGTATTTCGTGTAAACGAAATATTTGTTTCATGAATGTATCAACAATATTAGCAGCCTTGTAGGTGGTATTTACTAGTATAAAATGAGTTGCTTTACTAAGTTTATCGACGACTACCATTATCGAATCATTCAGATTTTGATTTCTAGGAAGACCTGTAATAAAATCAAGACTGGTTATTTCCCATTTCCGGCTAGGGATGGGTAATGGCTGTAGTAAGCCGGCTGGATGCTAGTTGTTAGATTTTTAACATTAAGCTAGCATTTCATTAGAATCTTTAACTGATAGAACAACAAGCACAATAATCAAACACAAGAGACAATGAACACAGTGTTTTTCCTCGGAGAAACCATAAATGGAGAAAACCCCGCAACTTCCTCAGAGATAGAATCAACACAAAAAGTAAAACCACAAAACATTAATATGATCTCCTGATAGCAGTAACCTCTTTCTTCCTTTCCCTAGTGTCTTTCTCTTCCTCAGCTACGCACTACAACTGAGTGTGAGTGAGTGTGTGCTAAATAGAGAGGCTAGATCTCTATTTATACTAATTCCTGACTTGACTAAAACCTAACTAGGATCGACTTCACTAGGTGAGTCTAATAACCCTAGTGCCCTAGAACTGTAGGGACTTTAACCCTTCAGCATCAAGAGGGTTACCCACCTTTACTTGACATGACTTGTTTACATTATAGAAACTTTCGATAGGAACATCGGGGCATGAAATGACTCAAGTACATTACAATACTTCCCGAAATAAACATCGGGTTAAAATACATAAGAGATACAAGTGAATACATTTCGAAGTTACAATTACATTAACACTCCCTCTTAACTAGGAAGGTATTCTCTCGACACAATTTAACATCACAAGTCTTCTTCTCTATATCATCTGGATCATCATCAAGCTCTTGTCATCTTTATCTTCATGTCATCTTCATAGTCAAGTCCTCTTCATCTTCAAGTCATCTTTCATCATCGGATCTGGATCATCACTCGATCTAGATCATCATCATTGGATTTGGTTCATCACTCGATTTGGATCATCATCACTGAATCTGGATCATAACTCGATCTGGATCATCATCACTCGATCTGGATCATCACCGAACATCATCGCTAAATATGGATCATCACTGCTGGATCATCATCATTGGATCTAGATCCTCACTCAATCTTGATCATCACCACAGGTGCTATCTCATGATTCTTCTCGTCACAGGAAGTTCTATAGAGCCAATCCTTTTTCATGCTAGGTGTAGGCCTATCCTCCATGTAGGTCTTTCTCAGCACTTATATCTGACCCTAAGTCAGAATGGCCCATCCAGCACTTACATCTAACCTTGAATCATTAGAAAGGCACACCCAACACTCACATCTGACCATGAGAGGAACTTAATCCCCTCACCATGTCAAAATGGCCAAGCCCTTACATCTGACCATGGAAGGAACCTCATCCTCTCCCATGTCAAAATGGCCCCAGCCCTTACATTTAACGTACTCGTCAGAATTGCCCAACACTTATATCTGACCTACATGTCAGAAAGGCCCAGCACTTATATCTGACCTACTCATCAGAAAGGCCCAACACTTATATCTGACCTACTCGTCAGAAAGGCCCAACACTTATATCTGACCTACTTGTCAAAATGGACCTACACTCACATCTGATCATGTGAGAACACATCCAACTATCATATTAGAATGGCCCCCATTCCTAGATTGAGCTACCTGGTAATTGACCAGTTGCCTCCATTCTTCTAGAGAATGGCATAAGCCCTTATGTCTGATCAAGTGGGAACCAATCCCTCAATCACATCAAAATGGCCATGCGCTCACATCTAATCATGTAAGACAACACCTTACAGTCGTTTCAGAAAGGCCCTTAGTCCTAGACCAAGTATTCCTGGTAACTGACCAAGAACCTCCATTCCAAGAATGGAAACAACCCTTATATCTGATCATGTAGGAACCAATCCTACATTCATATCAGAATGGCTTAGCACTCATATCTGACATGGAAGGAACCAATCCTCTCACCATGATAGAATGGCTTAGCCCTTACATCTGACCATGGAAGGAACCAATCCTCTCACCATGTCAGAATGGCTCTAGGTCTCATCATTTCCCCTTAGAGGAAATCTCGATCTAGAGAACACCAAGCTTCTCCCTGAAGTACTCAAACTTCACCCTAGCCAATGGCTTCATCAACAAATCAGCTACTTGTTCCTCCGTTGCAACATACCGGAGCTTCACTGCTCCCCTCTACACAATATCTCTGATATAGTGATACTTAATCTTGATATACTTCAACTTGTCATGGAACACCGAGTTCTCCAACAAATTCACACAACTCTGGTTGTCGCAATATATACAAGTAGCATCCAAATAGAGATCAAATAAATCAAACAGTAGCTTCCTTATCCATATTTCCTCACAACTAGCTGAACAAGCTATGACATACTCTACTTCAGCTGTACTCAGTGCCACACAGTATTGCTTCCCGCTAAACCAAGAGATCACACCTGATCCCATACTGAAGCAACACCCTGAAGTGCTCTTCCTATCAATGGCATTTCCTTCCCAATCTAAATCAACATAAACCTCCAGGTCAATCTTCTGATTTTCCTCATACTTGAGCCCATAATCAATTGTACCCCTCAGGTACCTCAGAATATGATTTGCAACAATCAAGTGAACATGTCTTGGATTTATCAAGAACTGGCTCAAGGTGTTCACAGAAAAGCAAATATCTGGTCTTGTGCTCATCATGTACATCAAGGACCCAATCATCTGATAATACATCGTAGCATCAACTGTCTCTGATGAAGCATCACTCAATATCTTCAGGTTCGATTCCACAGGTGTGGTCATGGCCTTGTAGTTCATCATCCCAAACCTCTTCATGATCTCTACTACATACTTCCCTTATTCGAGGGAGATTCCATCCGCATTCTGCCACACCTCCATTCCTATAAAATAATGCATCATACCCAAGTCCTTCATTTCCAACTTGGAAGCAAGCTTTATCTTCGTATCAGTAATCAACCCATCCATACCTATTACAAACAGATCATCTACATACAGTAGGAGCATCATTGGGTTGCCATCTTCAACCTTGTAGTAAAGGTTGGAATCTGCTTTACTCTTGGTAAACCCAAATTGGATAGAAAGATGTCAATTCTGTCGTACCATGTCCTGGGTGCTTGTTTCAAACCGTACAGGGATTTCCTCAATATGCACACATGAGACTCCCTGTCATGTGTCTCAAAACCAAGTGGTTTTTCTACATACACTTCCTCTTCCACTACACCATTCAAGAAAGTAGTCTTGACATCCATTTGGTGTATCTTCCATTTCATTACTGTAGCCAGAGCAAGTACTGATCTGATGGAAGTGTATCTGGCTATAGGTGCAAAGGTTTCTTCATAATCTATTCCTTATTTCTATGAGAAGCCAAGAGCCATGAATCTTGCCTTATATTTCTCTATGCTACCATCTACAGCATGCTTGATCTTGTAGATCCATTTGGAAGTTGCAACCGACTTCCCTTCTGGTCTTGGGATAGCATCCCAAACATCATTCTTCATGATTGATTGATACTCTTCGATTATAGAATCCTTCCATTCTTTCTATTTTTCTACTTCTTCATAGTTGGAAGGTTATTCATCGATGAAATCACATAATAATGCTACATATTCGAATCATGATCTGGTCCTCTTTCTTTTTCTGTGATTTTCTTCTGGAACCCCATATCTTTTCACACCTTGGCTAGCTTCTTGTACCTAAGTAGGTTTCCTCTTGTGAGGATTCTTCTCCTGAGGTAGATCTACAGGTCTTTGTGGTTCTTCAAATTCTCGATCTTCTTCTTAAGTTTCTTCATTCATGGTTGTATCATGAATTTTGGGTGCTTCTGCTTCTTCAGGTTCTTCAGTAGGTTTCTTTCTGGATTTGTTGTAAGCTATGTCTTCATCAAATGTCACATCCCTGCTGATGTCGATCTTCTTGAATCCTCAGAAGTATATTCTGTAAGCATTCAAGCTTTTAGAGTATCCCACAAATATACCCTTCTTTCTTGAAGGATCTAGTTTTGGTCTCTTCTCTTTTGGAATGTGTATGTACACAGGACAGCCGAATATTCTAAGATGTCTAACTTTCGGTTTCTTACTAGAGAAGACTTCTTCAGGAGTCTTGTTTTCAAGTACCTTGTGTGGAGTACGGTTTTGTACATACACCGCTGTTCTAACAGCTTCTGCCCATAGATGCATAGGAAGATCTTGATGATGAATCATTGCTCTTGCAACTTCCATGATATTTATATTCTTCCTTTTTGCAATCCCATTCTGTTGTGGATTGTATGGAGTGGACAACTCCCTCTTAATCACTGAGTCTTTGCATAACTCTTTGAATTCATTTGATGTGAATTCTTCACCATTATCTGATCAAAAGGTATTGATCTTCTTTTTTGTGTGGTTCTCGATCAAGGATTTGAATTCCTTGAACTTGCTGAATACTTCATCTTTGTTCTTCATGAAGTAAATCCATGTCTTCCTAGAAAAGTCATCAATAAAGGAAACATAGTATACATACCCTCTTAATTATCTTGATGAAATTGGTTCATAGACATTGGAGTGGATGATTTCGAAGATTACTTTTGCTTTGCTTTCACTACTTGGAAATGTCTTCTTCATGTTCTTTCCTTTCGCACATCCTTTGTAGACCCCATCATTTTTTGCTTGAATTTCTAGAAGACCTTCAGCAACTTTGCTTGCAAGAGGTAGTGCTCTGTAATGCACATGTGCAAGACTTCTATGCAAAAGCTCAATTGTATCTAGTATGTCATGGACCAAGGCTTGTTCTAGATGGCCCTTCAATTTATACAATCCTCCTTCTTGTTCTCCAATCACTACTGCATCATCAATAGTCTTTTCTTTTGGCCACACGATGACTTGACCATCTATAAATGCAACCCTCATTCCTTTTGCATCTAATTCAGATATGGAGAGAAGGTTCTTCTTTAGTCCTGGTAGAATCAATACTTCCTTCATTGTCATAAAATTTCTAGAGTCTAGCTTATAGGAGGATTCCCCACTACCTTTTATTGGATATTGGTAGTCATATCTGAGCTTCACCTTGTGAGGTGATTCATGTTCTGATAGTCTCACAAAGGATTCCTTGAATCCTGTCATATGTTTGGAATCCCCACTGTCTATAAGCCAATCATTACTTCCATGTGTGATATTTCCCATGAGAACAGAAATCAAAACATATTCTTGATCAAATGAAGAATCTTCACTTTCATATTTGGTCTTCTTTGTGGAAGGTTCATCATCCTCTGTAGCATGAGCATGATGTCTTCTCTTGCTGTTTTTTTTCTTGTGAAGGTTTGTTTTTCTTTTAGGACAATCTCTTGCAAAGTGGCCTATTTCATCACAAGTATAACATCTGAGTTGAGATTTATTGTGGGAAGACTGCTTACCTTTAGAATGATTATGATGATGGTCCCTTCTGGGTTTCTTGGATTGAACTATGAGAGCTTGATCTTCGCTTCCCATCTTCTCTTCTCGAGCTGCTATCCGAGCTTCTTCTTGTGAATATTCTTCCCAAAGTCTGTTGAACTTGACTAACTTATTTCTGGCATAGATCCCTTGAATGAAAGAGTCCCTTGTCCTAGGGAGACCATTCAATGTGGTCATTATAATCTCTGCATTTTACACTTCTTCATCTACTGATTCTAGTTGTTTCTTGATCTGAGAAACTCTAGTGAAGTAAGACTTGATGGTCTCTGCATTCTGAATCTTCACATTCTTCAGTTGGTTTTCCAGAGTCATCTTCTGGTTTGTGTTCTTCCTTTCAAACAATTTGGTTAGGGAATCAAACATAGCTTTAGGTGTCTTCAGGGAGGACACTTGTGTTATGAGGTGATCCTTGATTGAATCAATAATCCTCTTTGCCATAGCCAACTTCTTCTTGTGTAATGCCTTAGCCTTATCTCTATCTGGAACTGGAACCTCCTCATTGATATAGGAGTCCAACTCATTTTCTTCCAGGACCAGGGAGATCCTATACTTCCAGGCTTGGAAGTTATCATCTCCCTCAAGCTTTTCATCAAGCTTGGTATGATGAGACATCTTAACTGAGAACCTCAAATGGAAATACAAAATATTTAGATCTTACCAGGTCAAGATGTCGTATCTGGATTTGAAGCTGAAATCCTGTATTGCTAGTTTAGGAGCATATTAGGGTTTTTCTTTTCCATAGTTCTGTCCAACCAAATGCTTTTATTTTTATCCCTAACTTTGATTTTGAGGAGGAGATCAATCCAAGTTTGGGCTCACTAAAAAATTCCACTTCTGTGGAAAGCCCTAATTTTTGGCAGCAGTGTCGGGTCCAAAACTGAAAAACCTTAGAATTGGATTATGCTTCGATAGAAAGATGTGCCCTAGGGAGGAGAGTTATTCCAACCTTATTTTGCTGAAAATATGTGGAGGGAGATCCATAAAGTAGGAAGCCCTAGTTCTTGCAGCTGCGTAGTGTCTTGTTCTCAGATTAGCTCTGATACCATGTTATATTTTTTACATTAAGCTAGCATTTCATTAGGATCTTTAACTAAGAGAACGAAAAGCACATCAATAAAAAACAAGAGACAATGAACACAATTTTTTTCCTCGGGGAAACCATAAATGGATAAAACCCTGAAACTTCCTCAGAGATAGAATCAACACCAAAAGTAAAACCCTAAAATAGTAACATGATCTCCCGATAGCAGTAACCTTTTTCTTACTTGCCCCAATGTCTTTCTCTTCCTTATCTATGTGCTACAACTGAGTGTGAGTGAGTGGGTGATAAATAGAGAGGCTAGATCTCTATTTATACTAATTCTTGACTTGACTAAAACCTAACTAGGGACAACTTCACTAGGTGAGTCTAATAACCCTAGTGCCCCAAAACTGCAGGGACTTTAACCCTTAGACAATAGGAGGGTTACCCACCTTTACTTGACATGACTTGTTTACATTATAGAAACTCCTGATAGGAACATCGGGGCATGAAATGACTCAAGTGCATTATAATACATCCTGGAATAAACATCGGGTTACAATACATAAGAAATACAAGTGAGTACATTCTGAAGTTACAATTACATCAACACTAGTGTTCAGTCTTAACCTATTGACTTTCAAAGCACCTGGAAATGTATTCTTCCAGTTCATTCTTCATGTTTGGCCAAAAATAATCTTTCTGTAACATGGTTAGAGTCTTTTGATAACCAGGATGTCCTGAATAAGGAGTCTTATGAATTTCATTTAAAATTAGCAGCTTAATTTTAGGTACACTAGGTATATGCAACCTTTTTTTATAAAGTATTAATCATTTTTCATTTGGACTATACCCTGTACTTAAACTTTCAGGTAAATTTTCTGCCACTTTATCTTGTAACTTCTGATAATTTTCATCCAATTTTACTCCATCCTCTAGTTATTTTTCTAAATCTATTTTATAAGTGTTGATTGCTCCTACAAAGTTCAGTCTTGCATTTCTACTTAGAGCATCAATGACCTTATTTTCTTTCCCCTTAATATGTTGGATCTCGAAATTGTACTCGCTAAGGAAAGCTAGCCACATAGCTTGCCTTGCGTTTAAATTAGGTTGATCCAATAAATATTTTATTCCCTTATTATTTGTCAATAACATAAATTTTCTTTCGATTAAGTGATGGCGCCACATCTTCAAAGCATATATGATGGCATCCAAATCTAAATCGTAAGTAGCGTAGTTTTTCTCATGAATTTTAAGCTTCCTAGACTCGTATGCAATTATGTGTCCTTCTTGAGTTAAGACCCCACCTAGACCATCGTTGCATGAGTCAATGCATATGACAAAGTCTTTATTAGGATCAACAATTCTTGAGGTTGGTGCAATTGTTAATAACGTTTTTAACTTAAAACTTTCTTCACACTTTTGATTCCACTCGAATTTCTTCCCTTTCTTTTGTAACAAAATTACAGGATTTATGATTCTTGAGAATCCCTCAATGAATCTTTGCTAGTAATCGGTAATCCCCATGAATGATTGCATGTCAGTCACATCCTTTGGGACCGACCATTTTTCAATTGCTTTTATCTTTTCTGGATCAACTGAGATCCCCTCTTTAGTTATTACATGTCCCAAGTATTTTATTTTATCTTTAAAGAAATCACACTTATTTAATTTAGTATAAAGCAGATGCTCCCTTAACTCTTGTAAAACAATTTTTAAGTGCTCCTTGTGTTCTTCTTTATACTTAGAATAAATTAGAATGTCATGTATGAAAACCACTATGAATTTACCGATATACTTATGCAATACATTATTCATTAATCACATGAAGATAGACAGGGCATTAGTGAGCCCAAATGGCATGACAACAAACTCATAGTGACCATATCTGGTTCTAAAAGCTATTTTAAAAATGTCTTCATATTTGATTCGAACTTGATGGTAACCAGATAGTAAATCAATATTTGAAAATACAGTTGCTCTGCACAGTTGATCAAACAGATCATCTATGCAGGGAAACGGATATCTATTTTTAATGGTCATTTTATTAAGTTGACTATAGTGAATGCATAAGTGTAAAGTACTGTCCTTCTTTTTAACGAAGATGACAGGTGATCCCCAAGGAGACACACTTGGTATTATATACTTTTTTATCAATAAGTTCCTTTAACTATGATTTTAATTCATTTAGTTCCAATATATTCATTTGATAAGGGGCCTTTGAGCTGGGCATTGCACTAGGTACCAACTTAATAGTGAAATCTAATTCCCTTTTCGGAGGTAGTCTGGGAATTTATTCTGGAAATACATCCAAATACCCCCTCAGGATTGGAATATCTTCCAGTTTTATTTTATCTTCATTATTAATCTATTGTTCGTCAGTTACAATTACAACAAAGGATTTACAACCCTTCCGAACAGCTCTCTTTAATTGCAAGGCAGATATTTGTCTGATAGCTATTTTCCTGGGAATTCTTGTTACGGTTACTATTTCTCCTTCATTATTTACGCATGTAAATATTTTATTGAAACAGTTCAAAACTACTCTATGTTGTTCTAACCAGTACATACCAATCAACATGTCATAAGAGCCTAAAGGAAGTATATTTAGCTTCATAGAAGTTTTGAATAGATTCATAATTACAGTACAATCTTTTACAAAACTAATCACTTTTATTTTTTCTCCTATAGCTAGTTGAACTAACAATGACTTTGCAAAATTTTCTACTGATAAATTGCATTTTTATACCAAATTAGGAGAAACATAACTTAGGATAGCCCCTGGGTCAATTAAGATAGAAATGGGTGTTTGATTCATCTTATCTTCTACTTCCACCATGTAAGTTTGATAATCATCCTTCTTGTTCTCTAGTGCCGCGTTGATCCTGAGCATCCCCCTTGCTAAGTCACCAATAGTCTTCTCCTCCTACACTGTATGAATGTTGCTGACGGTCTTCTTTCTGATAGGGTACACTGATGCGTAATGAGGTCCATTACAATCCCAACACTTTACTAGTTCTTTACGCTCATTATTATTAATGTAGTTGTTGTCATTATTAGTAGGTGCTTTATTTCTAGGGCAATTAGGGTTTGATTGTGAGTTACCTTTATTTCCTTGGAAATTCTTATTAAGAAAATTAAGTGTTATTATTCCTAAAATTGCAGTTAGATATGAAACCCTTATTCTTATGTTTGAAATTATTAGACCTCTTAGCCTTCTAGTTTGGCATACTTTCACTTTTTCGGTTCTACTCATAGAAAAAAATTGCCTTTCACATAGCCTCCTCAAGGGTTTTTGGATTATCGTATTCAATTTTGTCTTTAATGTGAAAAGGTAAACAACTTAGAAACCACTGCACCTTAGGCTTCTCATCCACAATGTAAGGCACATAACGTAGTAAACTTAAAATTTTACTGTTTAATTCCTTCATGTTCATAGTTCCCAACTTCAGTTCATAGAATTCTTTAGCTCGCTCTTCATAATACTGTTATGATAGAAACTTCCTTTTAAAGTTTTTTTTAAAGGTACTATAGTTAATGTTCTTTTCCTTAATAATTTTACTCGTTTTAAATCCTGCCACCAGATATCTACCTTTTCAGTTAAATTGTAAATAGCCATTTTTGCTTTTAGCTGGTTGGAGTAAATATAGATTTGAAAATACTTCTTCATTCCAGACAGCCATGCTTCAGCTTCCTCTCCTTTCTCAGTTTCACCATTGAAAGTTGGTGTTTTTATCTTCTTAAATTCTCTTGAAATTTCCTCATAAGGCTTAAATTTTCTTTTTCTAGAATGGTAATTATCCTCACTGCTATGACTAGAGTTTTGACAATTCTTCCTGTCTGAGTCAACATAAATTTCAGAGGACAAACCAATTTCAATTTTAGACTGTTTGAAATTTTTACTTTTATGTTGGTAGGACATATTTTCGGATCCTATCTATTTATCTTTCCCTTCACTCTGAAATTTTTCCATTAGTATCTGGTTCAACTCCTCTTGAGCTCTTATAATTCTTTCATTCTCTCTTTTAATTGTTTCCATTTTAGTTCTTAATTCTTTAATAGTTTTTAATAATTCTGAATAATTTTTAGTTATTTCTTCCTGAACCAGTTCTCTGCTAGAATTACTTTGTTCATTTAATGGAGACTCTTCATCTGCATATTCCTCGAGTCTTTCCATACATGCAATTTTAGCTCAGAAAATTTTTATGGTAACAACATTTCAAAAGAAAAATAATAATTCAATTATACATGCATTTTATTTACTATTTTTCTACGCGGGTTGAGACGCATTCATGCCTAGTGCCTAAATGTGTGCTCTGATACCAGATGTAATACCCCAAATTTTTATAAAATTTTAAAAATTTCCTTGCGACAATTAATGTTTAAAATCATTGATAAAGAAGGTAACTTTACTGCTAATAGTTAACATTCTAAAAGGGTCTAATCTAGAAACTGAAACGAAATCCTTAATTAATTTCTATAAGTGCATACTTCACTATCTGCATTCATACTTAAGTATTGAAAGATTTATTAGTAAGTATAGATCTGAAGTAGTATGAGTTGGAAACAACTGTTTGTTTACTAAATTTTGAGTGTAGGGTACTAAGTTTGTTTTTTATTTCTTACTGAAGGAACTTTCTGGTTGTGCCAAGGCTTACATATCTTATTGAAGCTAATGCAGTGAAACGATGATTTTTGTACAGGTCCTTTTTATAGGTAAGCAGTTTTGTTCCCCGTTTCAGGATCGCTTTTAAATATCTCATTGTGCAAAAGTAAACTGCTAGCTTATTTATTTAAAATAAAAAATAACACCTTGTGTAATGAAGGTATAGTCAAACGTGTTTTCTTCCAAAATTCTTGAATTAGCTGAGTTATTGCAAAACATTTTAGGTCTCTGTTTTAACCTTCTTATCTAGGTTTAAGAACATGAGGTTTCCTAAAGTATATTTTATTTATCTAAATGTATAAGTACTCAAAAAATGCGAGCAAGACAAACTTATGTCTCTAGATTTAAACCATGATTGAACTTGTAAAATCTTTATTTAACCTATAGATGGTGTACTAGCTCTTAAAATTACATGCAACATTATAGGATAAACAAAATGCTATAGCTTAAATCTAGCTATACCTTTTACTTTACTTGTCCAAAGTAATTACTTAATTTATTTTATTAACGTGTACCTCGATGTTAATTTAATAAATAATAACCTATGTTTTGATCTGGTTATAAATTTTAGAATGAACATAAGCAAATGGGATATATTAACACGTGCAAGGTTTAACTTTGATATTGCTAAGGTATACTAATCTATGTAATTGCAAAGTTTATATTACAATGATTTCAGCTTAGTATAATTTTTTTTTTTTTTTTGCAACGTAGGTTATCATGATTTCCAAACGGGACTATACAGAAAACTCTATCCAAACCCATGCGATTTATGTGATAGTGGTATTCACGTGTAGTGATTTCAGAGGTTAGGGTTTTGTAAGTGTAACCCTAACTATAAGTTGGACTAAACCTAAATCTCTCACTTATTCTTTGTCATTTTCATTATTGTGAGATAGAGCCGACAGGCTCTCGGCCTGTTCGGCCTTCATAGTAAAACACCAAGTCTTTTTATCTCTGTAAGAGTCCCATAAACTAGAATTGAAATTCTATGTTGTCGTAGTTTAAACTGTGGATTATTTTTTTAGGTTCTAAATTCGAGGTTTCTATTGTGGTTTCTTGGCTTGTAAAGGTGAATACCCTTCTTTATTACCCTCCATCACGCAGTGGTCTCAGGCTGAGAGATGCCTCTCAAAAGGTGGTTGATACTAGTGTTTGTGACTGAGAGTGATATTTTTCTAGGTAAAAGAATTGACTTCTCCCCTCTATCCTTTCTTTCATTGTTGTAATACCATTTCTTTTCAAGTTTTTAAATAAGGAGTGTATAAAAAATGTTCGAAATATTCACTGCAGGTGGCAGGTCGAAGGAGAATGCTAGAAGAAAAGGTTATCTACAGGATTTATCTCCTTCACTTCACAGACCACTGGGTAAGCCTCGATGTACCTAGAGGTTTCTCCTTCAGCGATGAGTAAGGTTTTTCTTGCGTGGGTGGCCATGACTTGACTATTCTGAAGAAATACTTGTAAAGTCCATTTGGCCGTAACACTATTTTGTTGGATTTTAATTATACATAAAATAGGGTTTGAAATATTATATGTTTTGATTAATATCTAAAAGCTCTACTGTGTTGGAAGCGAAGAGTTTGGCACTAAGCTGAGTTTGAGTATTTCGATGAAAGACTGAGACTGTTGGGTTTTTTGTGTTGTTTTTCAGTTTGTTTAAGATTGGATTTAAAGAAGTTTTGGAGAACCCTAGGATTATTTAATTGTATCTGGTCAATGATTTGTTAAAAGAAGAAGAAAGGTTTTCATTGACATGAAAAGTCTATAATTATGATATTCGATTCTGAGATGTTTATGTTGGTTTAATTTGTATTTTATTTAAATAATATTACAGGTTTTTTTATTATAAAAATGTGTTGAGAAAATAAAATAGAAGAAAAGAGAGTCTTCTTGGTCATGAGATTTAACCTTGAGACCTGTGAAAGAATTAGAATTTAATTTTAAGTTTATTTCTTCCTACTTTGTTTATTTCTATAATATTTTTACTCTGTTGTTTATAAATTCCATCGGACATGATATATATATATATATATATATATATATATATATATATATATGTAATATTTGGAAAATAGTGAGGGTTTTTGAAAGGAAACAAAGCTTTGAAGGGAAAAAGAATAACTTGGTTTTTTCTTGAAGGTTTTCTCATTTAAGATTTAGATCTAGGAAAATTTTATAGTATTTCCATTTTTATTTATATTCTGCATTGTTTTTGTTATGGTTACTATTAATTATTGGGAAGTTTTTGTTTTATATTATAATGTTTCTACAACTAAGTATATGTTATTTATAAAATTTAGATCATTTCTACATTTTCATTATATTGTTTATAATAATTTAAGTTGTTCCTATTTATGTTATTTTTCTCCTTCTGTAATATTTAATAATTATATGTATTTATATTAGGTTAAGCTTATAGATAGTAATTATTACTATGTTAAAAATGATCATAGTTACACAAACTGT
Organism: Pseudotsuga menziesii; assembly: GCA_001517045.1. Lineage (NCBI taxonomy): Eukaryota > Viridiplantae > Streptophyta > Pinopsida > Pinales > Pinaceae > Pseudotsuga > Pseudotsuga menziesii. The sequence goes on from LPNX010633762.1 coordinate 504,824, forward strand.
GTACTGGGTTTTAAGAGAGCTACTTTATGATAGTTTTTGTTATGTTTTAAATAGATGTATTCTAACTAAGGAAAGTTCTGAAATAGAGGAATCTTTCTTCTAAACATTCCTATAAAGTTTTAATAGTAGATAGTAAATAATCATATTCTTACATTTCTTGATTTTATTTAACCATCAAATTTAATTTCACCTACTGTACTAGAGTACTACCTCTTCAAAGGTGTGAAAAAATATAGTCAGGTATTTTTATCCATCAGTAAATTTAAACTAACCCTAAATCATTTATTCTAATACATATCTAATCCATAATTTATCTATCTTTGAACAGTAGAATGTTTCTCTAACTCATTTTAATAAACATATGAAGAAGACATATAAATATATTAATTCCTAAATTCATACATTCTTGTTCCTATGCTTTCCTAGAGGAAATAAAAATAATATTTCAAACCTGGTAATATAGTAGAGGAGACAACAACCTAAGGAGCCCATTCCTCCCAACCAAATCCTGAAGACAACTGAGCTGCAAATCTTAGGACCCCCAAACCTGTCTAGTGGTCCACCTGGTTGGAAGCACTGGGTGAGAGAATAGATTTAAAAACCTATGCAACTCTATAGAGTAATCAGAAGTAATATTTCTTCTTGTAGCATTAATAACTTAGCTCAAAACAACTGCACTAGTTCAGTAAATCAAAAATTTCCACTCAAACACTTCTTCCTGTCCCCTCCATCAAATTTCCTGTGCACCAATTTCACTTAGAAATTTCACCAGTAGAGAATGAGCAGCCTCAGTTGAATTCAATGGGTAGTTTTATCAGCATGCCTAGGTCTTTTGGGTCAGTTTTTCACTTAATGAGTCACTTGCTCTTGTTCCACTTTCTTGGGGAACATGACCACAAAAATAGGGAAGTTTCCTCCTGCAACATCTAGAAGTAGTTTAAGGATGCTTCCAAGTTTCAATCTTCTCTCAACCCAGCCCATTCCACCAAATCTCTAGTAAACACTCATTTAACACCCTCCTTGAGCTATTGTCTCATCTTTCATTAATTAATTAATAAAATATTCAGCAATTAATTCCAATTATCCTTAACCCCACTTGATCAGGGATTACAAAATTTATAATAAAATTAAAATATAATGTCTCCTAAAACATAAAATGTTTTGCAATTTAGGGTATGTGACACACAATTCCAAAAAACATCAGTTGGAAGATTTGGTTTGCTAGAAACAGACTTATATTCGATGATAAGAAGGCATATCCTCTCAAAGTAGTTTACAAACTAATAAATATGACGATTAAAAGGATGACATCCAAGAATATCTACTTTCATGTCTCTGAATCTCTCACAAAAAAGGAATCAAACTGGTGCCAATAATTTCTAAAATAGAGCTCTCCTCAAACCAAACGTCTTACGATTCTCCCGCATTGGGAAATAAGAAAAAGTAAAGTATACTTCCTTCAATGGAGGAAGGAACAACAATGGTTCTCTCTCTTTTTTTATGGTTCCTCAAAAGGAAAACCAAGAAAGGCAGGTGAAGGCATTTATATTTGATCTCGGAGGAAACATAGTAAACTCCTATGCTTGGGGAATCAAAACTCAAACAAACAATGAAGAGGAATGGATCTCACTTCTCCTTTGATTGGAACTGGAAGTTAATGTTCATATTTCAAATCTTTTTGTTTTTGATGACTCAAGGCAGGTTATCCAGAAATGAGATCAGGGTATAAAAAAAATGGTTCTACTAGCTCTAAAAGAATCTATGACCAGATTAGCTAACTAAACCTTATCTCTCAAGTAATATTTTATCATATCCTCAGGGTGGAACAATGGTACAACTAAAAATATTGCTAATCATGGCACTAGAATTTTACAAGGATTGGTAGAATATAACAACCAAACAAAGTCTTATAAACATGTCCCCTAGACATAATTCATTGCACATTTGGCATAAGCCAAGGTTGGAAACGTTAGGGTATGGGCCCCCTCTACAATCACCTAACCAAAGTGGTGATCTTCCATCCTTCATGATGCATGGTATCCATTTGTCATCTATCGAAACTCTTCATGAGCCTATATTTACTCTGAGTTTAACTTGACAACTCACTAAAGCCTTGAGTAGACATCCTACACAAACCATGGGTGAGTTTTTGTCACATGCCCCAATTTGCAAAAACAATTTAATGTTATTGAGGAACATTATGTAATATTTTATGCTAAGTTTGTAATTGATGACCAAGTGGGGGTCAAGAATAATTAATGTAATTCAGCATATTTTATTTATAAATAAATAAATGATGAGACAACAGCTTAGGGAAGCTATTAAAAGAGTGTTAAGTGGTCACTTGGTGGAGAGTATACTGACAAGTGGCAGCATCCTCAAACTAATTCCAACTATTGAAGGTGGCAAATTCCCTATATTTGTGGTCATGATTCCCTAAGAAAGTGAAATTGGAGTAGGTGGCTCATTAAGTGAAAACTGACCCAGAATACCTAGGCATTTCTATAATATGTCCCATTGAAGACAGCTGAGGCTACTCATTTTGACAAGTGATCATTCACGGTGAATGAAGTGCACATGAGAAATTCAATGAAGGGGATTACTGAAGTAGGTTTGAGGGGTTAACTGCTGAGACTGAACTTATGTAGATATTAGGATAAAGTTCTTACTGCTATGAGCAAGATTGGATTATTGTTGTAATTTGAATAATCAGGTAACATAAGGTATTAAGGATACATCCTTCACCCAGTAACCTACCAAGAGGACCAGGAAATAGGCTTGGGGGTCCTGAGGAAGCACAGACTAAGCTTTCTCCAGGATTTGGTTTGGAGGAATAGCCTCCTTAAGCTGTTGTCACCTCATCATTTGAGAGGTTTCTAATTCTTTCAGGTTATTATAATTATTTACTGTCTTCAGTAGAATGTTTACTAGATTTTCAAATATAGGCATATTATTATTTATTTAGGGTTTATGCAAAAAAGAGTAATTGTGTATTGATGAACTCAAAAATTTATAGATTATGTTAAAACAATAGTATTTATGTTAAATGAGAAATAAATAGAAATAGATTACCATACCATATGTTTCCATGCCTAGTATAGAAAGTACTCTAGTACAGTTGGTGGATTAAGTAGATGTGATGATTCTTATTTAACTCTGAATGAAAAGTGTAATCAATTCTACTATAGTTTGCATAGGATTTATTCTTTAGAAACAACAGTAAACACTTTATCTATTGATTGTATCTACTTCATACAAGAACAAAACATAGGTATATAAAGATATGTAGTAATCATACTAACTATAGAAATATTATTGCTACTATTATTCATTATAAACACAATAGACGAAGTTAAACAAATAAATAAAAGATCAGTAAACAAACAACCACTTAGGGTTTAGAACTACGTAGTACTCGATATTTTCTTATAATAATTTGTTCCAAGATAATATTTGTTTTTGTATTAAAACTTTTTTTTTTCTTTTTCTGTAACCTCAGGGAAATCACCTAGGGTTATGAAAGACAATTTTCATACTATTCACGAACTTGCATAAATTTACTTTTTTAATAAAAATTTAACAGCTGTAAAATCACTGAAGGAAAATAGAATAACTGAGTTAAAATTAATCGGGTAAAATTTAATATATTACAGAACTGTTGGGTATTTTATCTATTAACCCTTCAGAGCAAAACAAAGTACTGATATTACTCCTTAACACAGTAAATTTTCCAATAAAACATTGCACTGTAAATCATTATAAATTACATGATATTAAATTAAAATAACATTATAATAATTTGATAAAAACAAAATCAATAAGAAGTAATGGCTTATGGCCTTTATAATTATAGGTTGAGGCTTAGGCCTGTTTAAAACTCAACTGTACAAAGTAAAAGAATGAAATAGTAACTATTCTTTCAAGATAGGTAAAAACCCTATAAGTCGTTTACAAGTCTCATTGAATAAACTGCCAATAAATATCATTTAAAGGTTACGGCTTAAAGCCGAAAGTAAAACTTGAAGTTTTTACATCATTATAGGTCGTAAAGGAATTATCACTAAACCACATTTTCATGGCTACTACAGCCTTATACTTTCCTTCACACAGTACCCCCTAGGGTTTCGAAATCATACTAAAACAAAAATAAGTAACTAACAGTAAACACCCAAGTGGAGTTTACAACCAGCAACTGTGTTTCTTGCCATTCGGACCACCACATGAATGCAGGATAAAAATCATTAGTGCAACCAGGGCTTACCTAAAGTTTATGAAACCGTAAATGGGAGATTCGAGCTTCTAGCTAACCCCTTTCATCGGAAAAAGAACCTGCACAAGAAGGACAAGTGTTAGATATAGTCTTGGTTTTAAAGAAGATGTATTTGTCATTGCGGTAAAACAAAAACTCGGTTTAGGTATTTTTACCTCATAGTATTTTTCTTTTTTTTGGAGAAGTCATGGAGATAACCCTCCAGCAACAAATTTTGGAACCTCAGAGAGTAATGCATTACCAAGAAGGAGGAAATCAAATCATGGCAGAAGCACATGAACCGTGCTTCAAAAATGAAAATTCCAGTTCATCATCGACGGCCAAAACCACTTTTCTATACACCGAAATCCTTCACTGCAGTCAACAGCCTCGAAACCACCTCACGACCTCTCTCAAAAAAGCTCACAGCTTTTGGTTCCAAAGCATCCTACCAACCATGGAGGTGGTTATAGGTTTTCAATGGCCATGGGGCTCACAGCTTGGCCAACTAGATTGAGGAACCCTCGCTGTGAAAAAACAAATGAGTAGGGTTTTTAGTTATAAGTCAACACTTTCGTGGATAGAACCATTCCACATGCCCTTCGAAATATTCTCCAGCGTTGGTAGAAGTTCTATAGTCATCGTTGCAAACACAATGATTTCTAATCAAACCTTTGATCATTAAAAACTATGCATTTTATAAGTTTTCCAATAATATGATAATACCATGGAGTATTGAAACTGAGCGGATCAACTATAGGATATAATATGAATATTTTTATTCTAGAGTTTCTTGTTAATAAATCAAGATAGATAGTTATGTTATTAACTAGGTTTGGTGGAATTTGTGATAAAACATGTTTTTACTTATAACCAGAAGGAGAGCTATTGATTATTGGAACTTATCCTTTGAGTTATTTTTGAAAGAATGTTTGGTTAGCTGAAGACCAAAATGATATAAGAAATCCCAATAAAATTCTAGCAACTTAATGATGAGTTTATGGATAAAAGTATAAGTAATTTAGTCGATCATTAAGAGAAGGATGTTTATAGAGTCCTATAATGAAGGTAGTTGCGAGAGACACCAAACAGTATTGAGTGAGTTAATCCCCAAGCTGTGAACTATATTCTTGCTATGTAAAATTTAAATTACCATTAATGTAAACAAAAATACAAGTGTTCTTTAGAATTGTAAATTATAAATATGCAATTGATTGGAGGAACAGTGGATAGTATTTGTTCTTGCATTGTTTTAACCCATGTTTATGTAGCTGTGTAAACATCATTATGGAGTTTGTTATATATAAAAAATATGGAGATGTAACTACATAAATAAGATCAACGTTACCTCCTGGAGTCAAGCTGATCTTAAATATTCTAAGACTAGCATCTTATTCATGCTAGGGAAGTATCCTCTTGAATTGAATTTAAATAAACTCTACTGGATCATACACTTATCTGCTAAACCTATAAGGAACCAACAGTCCAACTGAGTTAGCTGAAAGCTAAGTAAGCCCCGATCACACATAAGAATTCTTTCCCTACTTGATAAAAGATAAACATCAGTATTTCTAGCAGCAGAAAAATACAAGTTCTCTTCTACTTCTGAAATAATTACAACTACTAAGTCATTAAAAACATTAACACAAGTTTTTAAGATTACACCTTTAGTTTACAAGTTTTATAAAGAAGCAACTGCTTGTTCTTTTATAAACTGTTTCATTTTTTGCTAATCATTAGCAGGTACTTAGCGACGACTTTAGACATTTTATGTCACTTGAAAAATTGTAACTTTTTACAACTTTTTGGGTTATTACATGTGGTATCAGAGCACAAGGTTCAAACACTAGGCTTGAATGTATCTCAACTTTCTTATGTGGAACAATAAATTTAAATAAACATGCCAATGTTGTTTTCTTTGAATGATACACCCAGAGAATTTTGTTTCTGAGTTAATGATAGGTATGGATAGATTAGAAGAATATGCGGATGGGGAATCTCCTTACACTAAACTAAATAATTTTAAAAAAGAACCTATACAATAAGAGATAACTAATAATTCTTCTGAACTACTACAAACAGTTAAGAAATTAAATATAGAGACGGAATCGGTTAAGAAAGAAAATGAGAGGATTCTGAGAGCTCAAGAGGAGCTAAATCAGATTTTAAATGAAATATTTCATATTGAGGGGAAAGATAAAAGAACCGAGTCTAAAGATATAGGTTATTAGCATAAAGATAAAAAGACTAAACAAGTTAAAAATGAAAGTAGTTCATCTTTTGAATTATATGGTAATTTACATAAACAAAACTTTCATTATACTAGTGACAGTAGTGAAGATAATCACCATACTAGGAAGAGAAAGTTCAAAACTTATGAAGAAATCTCTAGGGAATTCAAGAAGATCAAGCCACCAACCTTTAATGGAGAAACTAAAAAGGGGGAAGAAGCAGAATCCTAGCTATCCGGAATGAAGAAATAATTCCAAATTTATAACTACTCTAAGCAACAGAAGGCTAGGATGGCTATTTGTAATCTCACGGGAAAAGAAGATATATGGTGGCAGGACTTAAAAAGAGTAAAAGGTATAAGAGAGAAAAATATAAATTGGAGTACATTTAAGAAATATTTCAAGAAGAAATTTTTATCTGAACAGTATTATGAGGAAAGGGCTAAGGAATTTTACGAGCTAAAACTGGGAACAATGAATATGAAAGAACTAAATAGTAAAATTCTAAGTCTACTCAGGTATGTGCCATATTTTGTGGACGAGAAACCTAAGGTACAACGGTTTCTCATCTATTTACCTTATCATATAAAGGACATAATTGAGTATGACAATCCAAAAACATTAGAAGAAGCAATGAGAAAATTGAATTTTTGTTATGAACAGAATCGTAAAAAGGAAAGTATGACCAATTGGAAGGACAAAAAGAATAATAACACCAGAAATTTTCCTAGTAAAAATTTCCAAGGGAACAAAAGTAATTCGCAGACCCATCCAAATAATCAAAGGAATAAAGAATCTACTAACAACCACAGTAACCATACAAAGAATTTTCAACAAAAAGAACCCATAAAATATTGGGAATGTAATGGTCTGCATTATGCATCAGTTTTCCCCAATTGGAAGAAGACTGTTAGCAACATACACACAATATAGGAGGAGATGACTATTGGTGATTTAGCAAGGAAAATGCCTAGGATCAACGCAGCATTAGAGAATTAGCAAGTAGATTATCAAACTTCCATGGTGGAAGTGGAAGGTAAGATAAATCAAATACCTATATCTATTTAAAATGATCCAGGAGATAGTTTAAGCTATATTTCTCCTAGTTTAGTAGAAATGTGTAAGCTTTCAGTTGAAAATTTTGCAAGATCTTGGTTAGTTCAGCTAGCTACTAGTGTAAAGAAAGGTAATTAGCTTTGTTAAGAATTGTACAGTAACTATGGATTAGTTTGAAACCTCTAGTAAACTCAATGTGTTACCTTTAGGTTCATATGATATGTTAATTGGTATGGATTGGTTGGAATAGCATAGGGTGGTTTTGAATTGCTTTGATAAGACCTTCACTTGCATAAATAGCAATGGAAAGATTATAAATGTAAAGGGAATCCCTAGGAAAACAGTCATAAGGAAGATTTCTGCTTTGCAGCTTAAGAGAGTTGTTAGAAAAGGCTGTAAGGATTTTGTCATAACAGTAATCGATGAAGAAAACATTAACAACATAGATAAATTAAAATTGGAAGATATTTCAATTCTAAGGGAATATTCAGATGTATTTCTGGAAGAAATTTCAGGACTGCCTCCGAAACGGGAATTAGATTTTTATATTGATTTGGTACCTAGTTCAGTGCCCAGCTCGAAAGCTCCTTAATGGATGAATATACTAGAATTAAAGGAACTTAAGTCGTAGTTAAAAGAACTCATTGATAAGAATTACATTAGACCTAGTGTGTCTCCCTGGGGGGCACCTATCATCGTTGTTAAGAATTGATTATTTATGGCCAAATATGAAAAATGAATTGGCAGAATACATTGATGATATTTTCGTAAAACAAATTTTTCAGTTGCATGGAATACCGAGGGTGATAATTTCAGATCGAGACCCTAAAATTACAGGTAATTTTTCGAAATCTTTGTTTAAAAGGGTTAAATACCACGTTAAACATTAGTGCCTCTTTCCATCCTCAAACTAATAGATAGACTGAAAGAGTAAATTAGGTATTGGAGGATCTACTCAGAATGTACGTAAAGGAGCAGCCAGGTAAATGGGAAGATTATTTACACCTGGTAGAATTTGCTTACAATAATCATTATCAAGCTTCAGCTAGGTATAGTCCTTTCAAAATTCTACGTGGAAGGAAATGCAATACTCCCATCTCTTTGAGTAATCCAGTGGACAGGTTAGTATTAGGACCTGAATTATTGAAGGAGATGGAGTTAATTGTAAAATAGGTACAAGGTAATTTGAAAATTATGCAAGATCGACAGAAAATCCAAGCATACCTTAAACGAAATCCAAAGGAGTTCCAGGTAGGTGAACATGTTTTTATTAAGGTGAGACCCAAAAAGAGTTCTCTAATGCTAGATCATTGTGCTAAGCTAACACCTAGTTATTGTGGTCCTTTTGAAATACTATCCAGGATAGGACAGGTAGCATATCAGTTAGCTCTACCACCAAATCTAATATTTCACAATGTTTTTCACATTTCTGTATTAAAAAAAATATGTACATGATGCTACTCATGTTACTAATTGGAATGATGTGTAGGTGGAACCCGAAGGAGATTTTATGGTGGAACCAGATTGTATCGTCGAAAGGAGGGATATCCTGCTTCAGAATCGCACCATTGTCCAGGTGAAGGTGCAATGGAAGCACCTTAGTCCAGAAGAATCCACCTGGGAATTGGAAAGTCATATGCAGGATGCATATCCAATTCTATTTCAGCGGAAATATAAGGATGAGGAATAAATAACATCGAGGATGATGTTATAAATTAAGGGGGTGTGTATGTCACATGCCCCAATTTTCAAAAACAATTTAATGTTATTGGGGAATATTGTGTTATATTTTATGCTAAGTTTGTAATTGATGACCAAGTTGGTGTCAAGAATAATTAATGTAATTCAGAATATTTTATTTATAAATAAATAAATGATGAGAAAACATCTTAGGGAAGCTGTTAAAAGAGTGTTAACTGGTCACTTGGTGGAGGAGACTGGGTGGTGAGTATACTAACAAGTGGCAGCATCCTCAAACTACTTCCAACTGTTGCAGGTGGCAACTTTCCTATATTTGTGGTCATGATTCCCGAAGAAAGTGGAATTGGAGCAGGTCTCATTAAGTGAAAACTGACCTAGAAGACCTAGGCATTTCTATAAAATTTCCCATTGAAGACAGTTGGGGCTACTCATTCTGAGAAGTGATCATTCAAGGTGAATGAAGTGCACATGAGAAATTCGATGGAGGGGATTGCTAAAGTGATTTTGAGGGGTTAACTGCTAAGACTGAACTTATGCAACTATTAGGCTGAAGTTCTTACTGCTATGAGAAAGTTTGGATTATTGTTGTAATTTGACCAGTCATGTGACAGAAGGTATTAAGGATACATCCTTCACCCAGTACTCTACCAGGAGGACCAGGAAACAAGATCGGGGGTCTTGAGGAAGCGCATACTAAGATTTCTCCATGAGTTGGATGGGAGGAACAACCTCCTTAAGTTGTTGTCACCTCATCATTTGACAGGTTTCTAATTGTTTCGGGTTATTAAAATTATTTACTGTCTTCAGTAGAATGTTTACTAGTTTTTCAAATATAGGCATGTTATTATTTATTTAGGGTTTATGCAGAAAAGAGTAATTATGTATTGATGAACTCAATAATTTATAGATTATGTTAAAATAGTAGTATTTATGTTAAATGAGAAATAAATAGAAATAGATTACCATACTGTATTTTTCCACGCCTGGTACAGGAAATACTCTAGTACAGTTGGTGGATTAAGTAGATGTGATGATTCTTATTTAACTCTGAAAGAAAAGTGTAATAAATTCTGCTATAGTTTGCATAGGATTTATTCTTTAGAAACAACAGTAAACTTCTTTACCTATTGATTGTATCTACTTCAGACAATAACATAACATAGGTATATAAAGATATGTAGTAATCATACTAATTATAGAACTATTATTATTACCATTATTCATTATAAACACAATAGACGAAGTTAAACAAATAAATAAAAGAATAGTAAACAAACAACCACTTAGGGTTTAGAACTAGGTAGTACTCAATATTTTCTTATAATAATTTGTTCCAAGATCATATCTGTTTTTGTATTAAAACATATGTTTTTTTCTATAACCTCAAGGCAATCACCTAGGGTTATGAAAGATAGTTTTCATCCTATTCACAAACTTGCATAAATTTAGTTTTTAAATTAGAATTTAAGAGTTGTAAAATCACTGAAGCAAAATAGAATAATTGAGTTAAAATTAATCGGGTAAAATTTATTATATTACAGAACTATAGGGTATTTTATCTATTAATCCTTGAGAGTAAAATAGAGTACTGATATTACTCTTTAACATAGTAAAGTTTCCCCTAAAACATTGCACTGTAAATCATTATAAATTACATGATATTATATTAAAATAACGTTATAATAATTTGATAAAAACAAAATCAATAAGTAATGGCTTATGGCCTTTATAATTATAGGTCGAGGCTCAGGCCTATTTAAAACTCAACTGTACAAAGTAAAAGAACGAAATAGTAACTATTCTTTCAAGATAGGTAAAAAACCTATAAGTCGTTTACAAGTCTCATTGAATAAATTGCGAGTAAATCTAATTTAGAGGTTACGGCTTAAAGCCAAAAATAAAACTTGAAGTTTTTACATCATTACAGGCCGTAAAGGCACTATCACTAAACCACATTGCCACAGCTACTATATCCTTCAACTTTCCTGCACACAATACCCTTTTGGGTTTCGAAATCATACTAAAACAAAAGGAAGCAACTAACAGTAAAAACCCAAGCGGACTTTACAACCAGCAACCAAGTTTCTTACCATTCGTACCACCACATGAATGTAGGAGAAAAACCCTTAGTGTGACCAGGGCTTACCTGGATTTTATGAAACCGTAAATAGGAGAGTCGAGCTTCTAGCTAACCTCTTTCACCGTAAAAAGAACCTGCACAAGAAGGACAAGTGTTATATGCAGTATTGGTTTTAAAGAAGATGTATTTGTCATTGCTGTAAAATGAAAACTTAGTTTGGGTATTTTTACCTGACAATATTTTTCTTTTGTTTGGAGAAGTTGTGGAGATAACCCTGTAGCAACATATTTGGGAACCTTAGAGAGTAATGTATTACCAAGAAGGAAGAAGTCAAGTCATGGCAGAAGCACATGAACCGTGATTCAAAAACAAAAATCTCAGTTCACCATCGGCGGCCAAAACCACTTTTCTATACACCAAAATCCTTCACTGTAGTCAACAAGCTCGAAACCACCTCACGACCTCTCTTAAAAAAAATCACAGCTTTTGGTTCTAAAGCAGTCTACCAAGCATGGAGGTGGTTACAGGTTTTCAATGGATGCAAGCTCACAGCTTGGCCAACTAGACTGAGGAACCCTTGCTTTGCAACAAAAAAGGAGTAGGGTTTTTAGTTATAAGTTAACCCTTTCGTGGATAGAACCATTCCACGTGCCCTTCGAAATATTTCTCCAGCGTGGGTAGAAGTTCTATAGTCATCGCTGCAAACACAATTATTTCTAATCAAACCTTTGATCATTAAAAACTATACATTTTATATGTTTGCCAATAATATGATAATACCATCGAGTACCGAAACTTAGTGGATCAACTATAGGATATAATATGAATATTTTTATTCTAGAGTTTCTTGTTAATAAATCAAGATAGATAGTTATGTTATTAACTAGGTTTGGTGGAATTTGTGAGAAAAAATATTTTTACTTATAACCAGAAGGAGAGCTATTGATTCTTGGAACTTAGCCTTTGAGTTATTTTTGAAAGAATGTTTGGTTAGTTGAATACCAAAATGATATAAGAAATCCCAATAAAATTCTAGCAACTTAATGATGAGTTTATGGATAAAAGTATAAGTAATTTGGTCAATCATTAAGAGAAGTATTTTTATAGAGTCCTATAATCAAGGTAGCTGCAAGAGACACCAAACAGTATGGAGTGAGTTAAGCCCCAAGCTATGACCTATATTCTCTCTATGTAAACTTTAAATTACCATTAATGTAAACAAAAATACAGGTGTTCTTTAGGATTGTAAATTATAA
>LPNX010633762.1:519896-587008 GCA_001517045.1 Pseudotsuga menziesii
AACTTAAAAGATAATTGTTGCATAGTTATTTTGATGATGGGACTTTCTGACTGATGGTGGATGGTGGAGCATGGAGTACACTTTTAAATTATTTGAGTAGTGATGACATATAATGGGAAACAACAAATGTGTATGACAACAACATTCAATGCATGACTAACATCTCACCATTTGTTTTTTCATGTGTCATGGCTCTCTACATGTCTCCTTCAATGCCACAACAAGCCTTGCCCTTATTGCTTACATGCCACAGACAGGTCAATATAGTGCCATTCTCCTTCGATACATGACTTGTTGTGTGGGGGATCGAATAAGGAGAACTAGGTAAAGCATGTCAATGTTCGAGGAAGAAATAAAAAAAGAAAAAAAAATATTGTGGTGGGTAGATTAAGGGTAAGGATGAGGGTATATTTTATAGGATATTTTTTGAATTGAATGGGTTATTAAAATTGGAGGTGTGATCAAAGGAAAAGTTGTGGAAATTGTTGGGGTTTGGGTTTGGGTTTACAGCTATAAGGAAGGGAGGAGGCTGAAATAGAGAGAAGCGAAAGAGGAAAAGAGTGAGTGATCATACCGATATTATGGTTGGACAAAAGTGTAACAGAAACAAGTCTTAAACCACCACACATTCCATTTAAAGGGGATATTTAGCCTTAATATGGGATACATGTGACATTAGACTATTTTATGCATTGAAGATTGTTCTCGAGGCGTTGACCATGGTCATATAGGAACCATTATGAATATTTCCAGAGAAGAGACAATTATGAAGCCATGGTCCAAGGATGAATCAAATATTATACGAATTAAAGGATTTTTTATGGTTCATGGACAAATCAGAAGGTCCTAGACTACGACAAGCCCTATAAATGGATTCTAAATGGGATAAGGGTGTCATTATATGGTTTGGGACTTTGAGAAATGCCATGGAATAAAAGGTAGGGTCTTAGGAACTAAATTAATCTTTTATGGCTCATGAGTAATAAATGAGTCCTTTAATTACCACACATGCCTTCTAGATGGGATATATGGCCTCTAGGTTGGGTATGGGTTCCATTATGAGGTTATGTGCACTGAAGATAGGTCTCGAGGTCTTAAATATGGGTATGGATTCCATTGTAAGCTTATCAAGTTTCAATATTTGATATGCACTAAATCGCATATGCAATTTAGTGATCACGTAATACAAAATTCTTGTTAAGTAAAAATAAGTGTATACAGATTGCATATGCGATAAAATGAACATGCGTTTTATCGCATATGTGATATGTGTTTTATAAAAAAATGTTGGGATATGGGCTATGGGTCAGTTTTACTATAGAAAAAGATAGAATTATTCTGAACTCGTGCATAGAGAACTGTTCAACCTGCAATTTAATCATTTATTACACAAATCCATAGGTTTTGTACAAGTTTGGGTGGATTTTAATGGGAAATGTACGTAATAGATGTATGAAGTCAGAGAAGAAGGATATTACATTGGAAGAAGCTGAAAATAAAAAAGAAAATAAGAGGGAAGATTCAAGAAATCGTCAACATTCATTGGATGAGAAAATACTTCCCATTCCCGCTCAACAGATACCTGGCGGAGAGGCTAAGGAATATAATCCAACGTTAAAGGAAGCTAGTTATAGGGGAGATGATATTCTTGGTCCATTATTAAGATAAAAATATTGTGAAGAGTTCAATAATTATGTTCCCGACGATGCAAATGTGACTTCGCAACAACAATTCCAGGTGATTCAATCTCCTAATCAAATTTTTCAGCCTGTACTGGATGTGAACGTCACTCAAGCATTTTAAATGGCAAGAAATCTTGTAGCAAGATGCAATAGAAATGTTAAACACATACAATTGGATGCAAGAGAATTGACTTCCATGGAAGGTAAGGTGGCTAAACAAACTATCCTTCATCATTGTTCTCAAATAATGAAAAATATTTTGATAAAAAATATGAAGCTAGTAAATGCCAATTGTTTTTAGCTTTGCTTAGATCTAGAAATATGGAAACTATTAGAACAAATTTAGGCATAAAAATATTGAAGAATATAGAATCAAGTAATCACACTGTTAGATCTCTTATTGTTGCATTCACATCGATTGGTAAAAAACTCGTTCATAGGACTATAATGTGGCTCGTCACATATTGGTTGAATCAATTATATGTAGATCCACAAGACAACGTCGTTTAATTAAATGCACATCATAGAATGTGCCTTTACATCCAAAGAAACTTAAAAAATATTTAGTAAGAAGAGAAAAAATTGATGTAAAGGGACAAATGGAAACATTATGGGCATTTAGCGGTAGGTTTCCCCACAAAGACATAAAGTTAGTCGAGGCAATGAAGGGACTAGTGCACACTTTTTGGCATGATAACACTAGGCCTTCTTCTAACACAAAGGACACATTAAAACACTATAGGGGTTCTATGAACAATGAACCTCATGCTAAACATTATCTTGACATGACACAAACTCAATTGTTCGAGATGTTTAATGTTTCCCATGTAGAGCTAAGGCTCAGGAAAAGATCTTTTTAAAAATGCAAGCCTTGGTATGTTAGCATCAATAGAATCCAGAACACTTGTTGTTGTAGATACCACATAGATTTTGATCTATATTATCATACATTTTCATATATACGTCATTTTTTGCATCCTAACCATGTGCAAGAATGCTCAAGTACAGTACTGCCAATATCATCTAGAGATTTCATCCATAGAATAATGTGTCTGAGGAAAGATGGGAAGACACATTACTTAAAATAATGTGTGGAGGATTCTTGCAACAATTATGGTGGGCTATCATAATGGTTTGATTGCATCCATGAAAGTGAAGAGTCAAGCATTCGAGAATGCAATTGTCGAGAAGTAGAACTATCAGTATGAGACATATCAACTACATGATGGGAAATAAAGCAGGAAGATTAAATTGGTGACTTCACAAGTGATAATGTACACAAATAATATTCATTTAACTGAGTGGACATTGTTTATGTTGTTTTATAACATTGTTAAATATTGACATATTAATATTCAGGTAAATATTTTTATGTTGTTTTATAACACTGTTTATTTTTTTACACCAGGTGCAAGTATGTGATTTTATTTCAGAGTTTCGTGGAAAGATACAATAGTACATTCAACATGTTGATATGGCACGATGGAAATATGAGCAATTCAGAATATGATGGGAAACCTTCCCTCTTGGAACAATACTATCAGTGGTTGACTTTACATAAAATTACACCCTACAACCACAAAATGAAATACAAATTCAATACTATCACTTAGAGCAGGTGAGCATAATGGTCCATATCACATATCGACATGGGCCAGATAGAAATGAAGAGAAACATGTGATACTGAAATAAAGTCACTTCTACATAAGTGACGATTGGACTCATGACATCCATTACGTGCAACATTGCTTAAATTATTCTATGATCATGTGATAGATATGGATATACCATTTTATTGTCATTCGATTTGGTCAGATGGTTGTGCTGGAAAGTTCAAGAATCATTAGAGGAATTTTGGGGTCTAAAATGGGCCTCCCAAGGAAAATAATAAAATAGTAGTTAAAATAATAAAATAATATTGATTAATTTTGGAGGAAGAAAGAAAAAAACTACTTTTTGTGTTCGTATTTTCAACATATATCCCTGTGTTTTTACTCAAATTTCGATCAAGAGAGCTCGTTGGATGCGGAATTTGATTCTGCATCCAAAGAGTACCCACACTACATACTTTTGACGGACCCCGCTACCCCAAAAACAAGAAATACATGAAAAAACGTGATGATGATGTCATCATCACATTTTTTCAGGTATTTCTTGTTTTTGGGGTAGCGGGGTCCATCAAAAGTATGCAGTGTGGGTACTCGTTGGATGCGGAATCAAATTCCGCATCCAACGAGCTCTCCCGATCGAAATTTGAGTAAAAACACAGGGAGATATGTCGAAAATACGAACACAAAAAGTAGTTTTTTTTAATGACAAATATGTCAATTCAACCATTATGGTTGACTTATTTTTATTGAAATTCTATTGGTTCTTAAATTCCAACTCACAAAAACTTATTTTGGCACGTTTTCTTATAAGGCCTATTTTAGACCCCAAATTTCCTCTAATGGCACGTGTATTTCAATGGTTATGTTTGTTGCACATAAAATACAAGGTGCCACATATATGGAACTACTTTGAAATTGATCACGAAAAAGGAGAGCACGATGATGTTGTTGCATATATGAAAACCTCCCTTTGAAGGGAATAGATGAAGTTTACAGGTGCTCTCCTTTGAGATGATGAATCTATAGTGAAATGGTGTGCA
The DNA here is from genome assembly GCA_001517045.1 of Pseudotsuga menziesii. Classification (NCBI taxonomy): domain Eukaryota; kingdom Viridiplantae; phylum Streptophyta; class Pinopsida; order Pinales; family Pinaceae; genus Pseudotsuga; species Pseudotsuga menziesii. The sequence continues at coordinate 524,230 of LPNX010633762.1, forward strand.
TCAATAATGGGAGAACAAGAAACAAGAAAAATCCTAGTGCAAAAAATATTCTGGGAGGTGACAAATGTGGACCGATCCCAAACACATTGGGTTAACACAGTGCATGGAACTCGACAGTTTCATTCAATTAGAAGCTTAGACAACTCGGCCCTACAAATTTGGACAATATTGAAGGCTTTCTTTTTCAGTTCCTGTAGCATCGATGAATGGGATTATTGTGAGTATACAGATACAGTTGATACATGGGATCGAGTGAAACTTGGCACCAATTTCGAGGGGGTTAATGAAATAGAACATTTGGAAGATGATAAAACACATATTTCTATAGACTATGATCACATATTGGATCTCATACAAGCAGGTACAAAAAAGTAAATTAGTAATACCTAAATCACTACAAGCCTTTACATTGAAAGAAATTTAATTTATGTTACATGAAAGACCTTATTTAAAAAATGTATTGTTAACTCAACCTATTTCCTTTCATAAGTCAGATATATGTAGTGGTTTCCCCAAAAATTAATGAATGGGGTTCTGACTATTGGTTGGCATATTTCTTAGAGAGGAAACAAACCATTCTCGAATCTGTTTCAGATCATGAAAATATTGAATTCCCAACTAGCTCAATGGTTATAAAAGGGGATTACTTAACACTAGAAACACAATATAAAAGGAAGGGTGGGAGTGTATATCAGGATCATAGACCAGGAGCTATTGTATACCACTTCACCAACTAGGTAGTTGGTATAAACATCAATATGTGCACACTTTCAAATAAAAATAGCTCACATGTACAATACTTGCTACCTCATATAGAGCACGAAATATTGATAGACACCATCAGTATCAGAGATGATCCAGATGGCCTACTTGAGTGAGTGTATTTTTTAGGTGTTACTAGATTGTCTAGTGTGGCTAGATGGTCAAGTGTGTTATTTAAAATTTAAAGTGTGTGCTGAAGCACAATTTCAATTATTTAGCCTTAGTTTATTCCCAATGTACTAACCTGTGATTGACGGATACCATTCACAGACATAACATTATTCAGAGGATACTGGACACTATAAAAACGGTCCTACAACCTCAGGTGAGTTATCTATAAATAATTTTTGCACATTTTCATCGGGTTCTCTTTATTTTCTTATGAGAGTACTAATGTTTATCCTTTCATGTTCCTAGGATACAAACACGATCTATGGAACATTGGAGGCACCAAGAACAACCTGGTGTCTTTAGACACCAACAAATAGAAATTGAAAAATAACATGCTCTCGAGTTGTTGCAATTTACTTTTTTGATGTTTTTTTATATTAATGTACATTTAAGTACATTGTTGGGTCAAATATTGCAAATATTGCATTGGTGGGTCAACTCTGTAAAAACCTTGACCATTTTTGTTTTGGTAGGGTTCCCATATCAGCCTTTCTTATACAGACTTGCAGGAGCCAATGTCATGCAATTTTGCTGCTCTGTTTGGTTTTTCGCTCTCGAACCGAAATTCACCAAGTGTCCCTAAACGACATTTTCATGCAACTTTCAACTCGACATAAATCAGAAACTTGAGGTCAGATCGAAGAACCATTAAATATTTTTGTCTCTTAGCATGTGATTACCTCTAGGTGGCCCTCTCCCTCATGTTTTCATGGCCCAGTGACTTCATTGTACATTGATTTCATAAACTGAGGTTTTGCTCAGTTTCCTTCAATGCAACTCTTGCATTCGTGGGTCAACTATGCAAAAACCTCAACCATGCCTGTTTTGGTAGATTTCCCATTTTGTCCTTTCCCATATACACTTGTAGGAGCCAACAACATGAAATTTTGTTGCTTCATTTGGTTTTTCGCTCCTAGAACGAAAGTCACCAAGTGCCCGTGAATGATATTTTCATGCGACTTTCAAGTTGAAATAACTCAAAAACCTAAGGTTGGATCGACAAGCAATCAACTATGTTGGTCTCCTGGTATGTGATTACCTCTAGGTGAACCTCTCTCTCATGTTTTCATGGCCCAGTGATTTCATTGTGTATTGACTTCATAAACAAAGTTTTTGCTCAGTTTCCTTCAATACAACTCTTGCACTGGTGGGTTAACTCTGCAAAACCATCAACCATGCCTATGTTGGTAGGGTTCCCATATAGGTCTTTCCCATATAGACTTGCAAGAGCCAACGACATACAATTTTTCTGATCTGTTTGGTTTTTTGCTCCCAGAATGAAAATAACCAAGTGTCCCTAAATGACATTTTCACGCAACTTTCAAATCAACATAACGCAGAAACCTAAGGTCGGATTGATGAACCGTCAACTCCGTTGGTCTCTTGGCATGAGATTACCTCTAACTGGCCCTCTCATTCATGTTTTCATGGCCGAGTGATTTAGAATCTCACATGCATGACTTAGAAGTAGAAACACATGTACATGAATTACAAGCAAAACCAACTAAGGTTTAATGAATTATAGGAAATCCATGAGTATAGAGATGAGAGGCTATGTTATTTTCATTAAAGTAGAAACCAAAAGTCCATATTGACCTAGGATACACTTACAAATTGAAAACCAACTAGGGTTTCATGAACTACAAATTGCATGCTATAACTAGGGTTCACAAGTTATGAGATGGAACTAGGGTTTTATGACCTCTTTAGGATTAGATCATTAGATTGGTTACTATAATTTAAGTAGAAACCAAAAGGCCATATACCTAGGCTATCCACATCCATGAAACAAAATGAATAGGGTTGAACATGGATCACAAGTGGAAGTTAACATGCATGCATGACTTAGAAGTAGAAACACATGTACATGAATTACAATAAAAACCAACTAAGTATTAATCTTTCATAGTAATCTAGGGACTAAAAAACAATCTCATAGAAGATTTTAGACAATTAAGCATAAAATTGGCATAATGGTGCTACAATAGAAGTAGCAGCGCTGTATAATCAATAAAGAATTAATAATACAATACAATGATCATGCAAGGTGCATGAATTCCAAGACAATTCTAATTCCCAAGGAAGTCATTTGAATTGAATGAATGGGTGTAGCTTAACTGAATGTAAGCCATAGTAAACACACTCAGTTAACCAACTGATCAAGGCCTGATTGACTCAATTGAGTCCTAACTAAAGTTGGAGTACAATGGATGAATGAGTCTAACTAAAAGTAGCTCAGACACATGTCACTGCATGCCAACCAACAAGTGGTAGCACATCATTAACTCCAATGAACCTCGATGAGGTTAATTGAAGTCAAACAGGTCAATAAAGGTGGTTGGAGGTGCCCTTTTCGACTCCAGTTCATAAATATTAATACAAATAATCAATATAATGAATGAAGGTGCATACACCACTTAGCTTAACTGATTGTAACAATAATTTAGCAATTAGGTGCATTTATAACACTCATATCACCCCTGAAGTGCTTCTTGTTTGAAGGAGGAAGCCCAGTTAGCCTCCCCGAATGAAGGAGAAGGCTTAGTTGGCCTCCTTGACTGAAGGTAGGCATGGGTGTGCTCATGTTGATGTCATAGTGTGCTCATCTAATGCCTATTAAGTCAATAAAACTTATGATAGTGGTTTAACAAGGCCAAATTGACCAAATTAAGTGTGCATGGTGGGTAAATGTCTCCAACACCACCCCTTAAGCTACACTTAGGAGAAGTAGAAACATAAATTGCATGAAATTCTAGGGCCCCGAAAACAAACGTCATAGATCACTGTGTAAAATAATGTAACTCAAACAATGCTCAAAAATAAATCTAAGTGAGGAAAAGATGGAAAACCCAGTGGGAAACCCCCCCTCGCCCCTCAAGCTGAACACTGAAAGTGTTCTGATCACCCTGATGAAATCACGCCCAATGGTGAATGGAGGTAACTGAACTTGTTTTTTGAAACTCTCTTGGTGAAGATGTCTGCAATTAGCTCATTAGTAGGGTACTATTGCATAATGATGGTCCTGTCATGCACTAATTCCCTGATATAGTGCATGTGTATCTCTACATTCTTGGTCCTCTGCCTGGTAACTGAATCTATGGATACCTTAATAGCACTTCTATTGTCACAAAATATGATAATGGACAAAGTACTACCAATACCAAACTCTGAAATAATTCCTTGCAACCAAATAGCTTGGATGGAAGCATTCACCGCTCCTCGATACTTGGCCTTTGCTGAAGACAATGCTATGGTGGCCTGCTTTTTTCTAGACCAGAAAATTGAGCCACCACCAAACATGAAGACATATCCAAAAGTATACTTCTCATCAATAGAATCACTCACCCAATCGAAATCTGTGTAACCAACCAGCTCTAGCTCGGAGTCTGTAGCATAGTGAATGTTGTAGGTCCTTGTTCCCTGAATATACTGGAGGATCCTCTTGGCTGCCTTATAATGAATATCATGAGGCTGATGCAGGTATCTTGACACATCATTCATGGAATAATAGATATTAGGCTGAGAATGAGTCAAGTAGATCAAGCTACCTATCAGTTGTCGATAAATAGTGCAGTCCATGGGAGGTGTGATTTTTCCTTCTTCAAGGCTGATCCCTGAAAGGAAAGGGAATGGAGCCACCTCAAATTCAGCCATGTTAAACATTACTAACATGTATCATATGTATTTTTACTAAGTGAAAATTATCCCATCAATTTTTTTCTCAATTTCGAGCCCCAGAAATTGCTTCAAGAGCCCTAAATTGCTCATTTCAAATGCATTGTGGAGAGCAGTTTTGATGACTGAAATGGAAGTAACTATGCTACCTGTAATCAGTAATTAATCAACATATAAAACAATAATAATAAAATTACCATCATACTATTGTATATACATATTCATATCTGATTTACACCTTTGGAAATTTTGCAAGAGAAGGAAGGCATCCATCTTGGAATACCACTCTCTTGGGGCCTGTTTTAACCCATATAATGACTTCTTTAATTTGCAAACCAAATATGGATCAGAAATGTAGCCCTCAGGATACTTCATGTATATCTCCTCATGAATATATCCATGCATAAATTCATACTTAACATCCATATGATGCACTTCGCAGTGCTTAGATGCAAAAAGTGCGAAAACTAGGCGGATGGAGTCCATTTTTGCAATCGGTGCAAAAGTATCATGGTAGTCTACACCTTGGACCTGGGAGAAAAAAATTTCTACCAGCCTTACCTTATATTTGCAGGTGCTTCCATGAGCAGAAACATTAGTCTGAAACACCCACTTGCATTGAACCAATTTCCTCCCTGGAGGAAGAGAAACTAGCTCCCAAGTAGTGTTTTTATGAAGAGAATTCATCTCTTCATCCATGGCAACTTTCCATCTTGGATCCTTCCAAGCATGCTAGAAAGTATTAGGTTCTGAACTTATCATTTAATAACAATATTTGGAAATCAAATAATTAGGACAGGAGAGCGCAATACATGCTCTTTGGAAATCAGACCGGGTTCTCCTTGGATCATCTGGATTTCCAATGTTATCACCTGCAGAGGAGAGTGTCTGTCGGGCCCAAGTTGGGAGATGATTTTGTACTTAAAGTTTTCATTCAGCATCGGATGTTTTCTTTTCACTAATATCATAAATCAAAGGATACAAATTAGGGTCATCACCCCCAATTACATCATCCAAATATTCAATAGCATAGGAAGGAAATTCAACAGTTTTCTCCTTCAGTAGTTCTACCTCTTGAAGAGGCTCATCGAACATGACACTCCTTTAAATGATGATATTTTTTGTTTTGATATATAGAATCTTGAAACCTTTAGATTCATCAGGATATCCAATAAGCATACATTTCATTCTTTGTTGTTGCAAAACCCTCCTTTTATCAAGCAAAATTCGGGCCCATGCAGTGGACCCAAACACCCTCAGATTCGACACATCCGGTTTGTATCTAAATATGATTCAAAATGGGTCTTCCCTTTCATGGATGAGTGTGGTACTCTATTATAAATATATTCTACAGCATTCATGGATTCATCCCACAAATTTTCAGCCAACTTCTTTTGATTCCAGCATACAAGTGGTCATCTCCTTGAGAGACTGATTCTTCCTCTCCACTACACCGTTCTGTTGGGGAGTGTAGGGGACTGAATGCTGGATCTAAATACCACTTTGGGAACATATATAAATTAACTCATTACTGACATACTCCTTTTCATTATCATATCTCAAAATCTTGATCTTTTTTCTAGATGCATTCTCAATCAAGGCCTTCAATTCAGTGAATTTTCCAAGACTTTCGACTTCTTTTTGATAAAAAAGACCCATGTGTATCTGGAAAAGTCATCAATGAAAGTTAGAATGTACCTTTACCCATTCATGGATGTGATAGGCATGGGAAAAATTATATCAGAATGTATTATTCCCAATATGCATGGTGCTCAGCTTGCTTTCCCCCGATCAAACTTATGCTCAGGGTGCCTTCTAACAACACAACCCTTGCAAATTCTAGCGGTAGCTTTGATGACCTGGAGGCCTTCAACCATAGAATTATTCTATAATTTCTGCAATTATTTAAAGTTCATGTGTCCAAACCTCTCATTCCATAGTCTACTAACTTCATTTCCATGAGTCAGCAATGCGGTGGGCTTTGCATCCGTCACAAAATGGGAGAACTCGTAGGATTTTGCATGATGGTTTGCAAGGCCTTTTGCTACAAGTTTTTTGGATGCAAGTTTTGTGATATCTACATCAGCTGGGATAAAGGATACTCTCTTGGGCACTCCTGTATGTGTCATTTGATAAACAGTTAGGATGTTTGATGCAAGAGAAGGTACATACAGAACATTGGAAAAATAATATTGCTCAAGATCTACGGTACCTTTTCCTTCAAATATGATTGTGGAGTTATCTTCCATGTGGATGGGAATGGATTTTTAGGTCTCCAAATATGAGAAAGAGTCTCTTTCATCCATCATGTGATTCGAAGCTCCATAATATATCAAGAGATCTTTGGACTTCGAAGTGCTTTCCATGACAGCATGACCTCTTTCATGTTGTGGTTCCCAATCTTGCTGATCTCTCCTATGAAAGATTTCTGGAAGATTGATGTGATTTTTCTCAAGAAGAGAAGTATCTTCACCAATTTTATTTTTCATGCAGGCATGTTTAGGATGGAATCCCTTCCCACAATATGAACACTTGACTTTTTCATTTCCATGATGCCCTTTTCTTTTGTTCTTCTTTGAGCCAGAAAGCTCTTCATGCTGCTGGTTTTCAACTTTAGGCTTAGGAGCTTCAAATTTGGTTTTTGGGTTCTTAAGTTGTTTTTCTTTACCCTTCATATATTTGGACCCTGAGACATAGAGGGCTTGATCACAAGAGGATCTGATGATCCCCATATGGACAATCTTATCATGTTCACTTGTTAGGGATTCGATGAAGGAATTGAGTGAAGGAATCTTCCATTCAGGGGTTTTGAGCTTCCTCACATGGAATGTAGAGACAAACATCGAATAATCAGCTCCAAGTTTGGAGAGAATGGAGAGGATAAGCTGATCATCCTCCTTCTCCACCTTACACTACTTCAATAGTAAGACAATGTGCTTGAACTTTGTGAAAAAATCATTTAAGGTCTCAAAATTGGAAGGTTGGAGAGACATCAACTCATTTTCAAGCTGGTATACTCTCAAATCATCCTTTTTTCCATACAGGGTTTCCAATTTGTCCCAAATTTCCTTTGGATTCTTTAATCCCGAGAGATGGAAAAGAAGATCTCAAGAAATAGAGAGACACAAGAATCCGAATGATTCATCTTTCTTGTTTAAGAATCTATATTTATCTATCACAGAAGTAGACTCTTCTTCAGTGTCCATAGTGACCCAATAGAGTCCTCTAGCACGTAGCTGGATCTCCATGTCTCCATTCCATGAGTGGAAATTGAACAGATTCAAGAGTTTGATGGAAGAAGCCATTTCAAACTGTTAGAGTGAATGATTTCACCTATTAAAACCTACAAATCACAACAAAAGGGGCACCGTAAGGTCAAACAACCTACACATTTTAGGCTTTCATCACACCCAGCATAGTTGATCAAGCAAGCTTGATAAACAATTCCTTAACTTGGGTTATTAATTGGTAAGCCTTTGCTTTTGTTGCAGTGCTGGAATTTTGAGCTTTGCTCAATTTTTCATGCAAGTTCTGTCTAAAACCTTGTTTTTATAGATCTAAGCTTCGTCCCGCTATGAGATCTGATACCATATTAATCTTTCATAGTATTCTAGGGACTAAAACATAGTCTCATAGAATATTTTAGACAATTAAGCATAAAATTGGAATAATGGTGCTGCAATAGAAGCATCATCTTTGTATAATCAATAAAGAATGAATAATACAATACAATGATCATGCAAGGTGCATGAATGCCAAGAAAATTCGAATTTCCAATGAGCTCATGAAAATTGAATGAATGGGTGTAGCTTAACTGACTGTAAGCCATAGTAAACACACTTAGTTAACCAACTAATCAAGTCCTGATTGACTCAACTAAGTCCTAACTGAAGTCAAAGTGCAATGGATGACTGAGTCTAACTGAAAGTGGCTCAGACACATGTCACTGCATGCCAACCTACAAGTGGTAGTGCATCATTAACTCCAATGAATCCCAATGAGGTTAACTGAAGTCAAATTGGTCATCAAAGGTGGTTGGAGGCACCCCTGTTGACTCCAGTTCATAAATATTAAGAAAATTTAATCAATATAATGAATGGAGGAACCTACACCACTTAGCTTAATTGATTGTAATAATCAGTGAGCAATTAGGTGCATTTATGACACTCAGATCACCCCTGGAGTGCTCGTTATTTGAAGGAGGAAGCCTAGTTATCCTCCCCGAGTGAATGATAAGGCCTAGTTGGCCTCCTTGAATGAAGGTAGGCATGGGTGTGCTCATGTTTATGTCATAGTGTGCTCATCTAATGATTATTAAGTCAATAAAACTTAGGATAGTGGTTTAACAAGGCCAAATTGACCAAATTAAGTGTGCATGGTGGGTAAATGTCTCCAACACTAAGGTTTCATGAATGATAAGAAATACATGAGTATAGAGATGAGAGGCTATGTTATTTTCATTAAAGTAGAAACCAAAAGGCGTTATATCCCTAGGCTACACATACAAATTGAAAACCAACTAGGGTTTCATGAACTACAAATTGCATGTTATAACAAGGGTTCACAAGTTATGAGATGGAACTAGGGTTTTATGACCTATTTCGGTTTATCTCATTAAAAGTGGTTAGTATCATTTAATTAGAAACCAAAATTCCATATACCTAGGCTATGCACATACATGAAACAAAATGAATAGGGTTGAACATGTATCACAAGTGTAAGTTCACATGCATGCATGACTTAGAAGTAGAAACACATGTACATGAATTAGAACAAAAACCAACTAAGGTTTCATGAATTATAAGAAATCCATGAGTATAGAGATGAGAGGCTATGTTATTTTCATTAAAGTAGAAACCAAAAGGCCATATATCCCTAGGCTACACTTACAAATTGAAAACCAAGTAGGGTTTCATGAAGTACAAATTGCATACTATAAGTAGGGTTCACAAGTTGTGAGATGGAACTAGTGTTTTATGACCTCTTAAGGTTTAGATCATTATATTGGTTAGTATCATTTAAGTAGAAACCAAAAGGCCATATACCTAGGCTATGCACATTCATGAAACAAAATGAAGGGTTGAACATGAACAAGCTACACTTTCATGAATTATAAGAAATCCATGAGTATAGAGATGGGAGGCTATGTTATTTTCATTAAAGTAGAAACTAAAAGGCCATATATCCCTAGGCTACACTTACAAATTGAAAACCAACTAGGGTTTCATGAACTACAAATTGCATGGTATAATTAGGGTTCACAAGTTATGAGATGGAACTAGGGTTTAATGACCTCTTTAGGTTTAGATCATTATATTGGTTAGTATCATTTAAGTAGAAACCAAAAGGCCATATACCTAGGATATGCACATACATGAACTAATTTTATTGGGATTAATATGAGATACCTACTGTTTCATATGTTCATAATGCAAATACCAATGTGTGAAATTATCCCCAAAACTCATAATTTAAATAGGAAAAAATGAAGATACTTATGTGAATAATTTAATCCCAATGTCAATTGAAATCATCAGTATCAAGTTTATATTTGTATGTTTTAGAATTGTTGTTCCATTTAGATATTCAACTAATGAGTCAAATATTATTGATGCAATAAAAGGACGATGAAGATACACACTGAACAAATCAAACCACACAGGAAACATATGAATATAGCTTAGATAATTATAGTAATCATTGTAATTAAAGAATCCTGTGTTACAATAGTTTACATAGGAAAAGAATTTGAATCATGAGTAATTAATTCAGATCTCCCAACTAGATGTGACTATATCTAACTGACTAGTTAACTAACAATGTCTCAATCATTATTAGAGTCCAAGTGGTTAACTCTAGATTTCTAATCAAGTCACACAATCAGTAATAATCAGTTAACGAAGTCTAACTAAAGTGGTAGGTGAGAAAAGGTGCCTTTATCCACATGCAACCATGCATAAATAGCGCTAACTAAACTTCTCATGATCTAACTGAATGTAACTAGAAAAGAAATAATGTTAACTAGTTCCAAATCCAACTATCTAAAGGAGGTTGGTGTGGGGACTCCCAGTGGCTCCTAAAATGTAAGGATTGGTCTAGGAGGCGCCTAAACTGATGCATGCAAGTGTAGTCAGTGGAACTTAGCCTCTATCTGTGTTCCCCACACTCTAGTAACTAGTACATGTGGCCCAGTAGGACAAGTGGACCTATGGTACTAGTGGACCCAAATAATTAAATAGAAATCCTAAGTTAGGCTAAAATAATCTAATAGATAGTTTGGTCAAGGGAGGATTATAAATCCTAACACCCCACCTGAATCCTAACTTGGAAAGCTATATGCACTGGAAACAAGGCCATAAGTCACCCATATACAATCTAAAATATAAAATTCTTCTTAATAAAACTGAGAAAATAGGGGAAAACCTCATGGGAACACACCCCCACCTCAAGATAAGAAGAAATAGATAAATTCAAGTTAAAAACTTGCAAAATATTTTACTGCAATTTGCAATAGTATGCAGCAGTAATGCAGTATTCCACTTATTCTATGCAGCATCATCCTAAATATGTGCATGTGAACCTATGAATCCAAACAAATTCTTATGTCTGGAGGAATCTTCCTCTTTAGAAGAAGAATAATGTACTCAACTGAATCAGAAATATAAACAATTGCACGGTGAAAAACTCTATGCACTGGAAACAAGGCCATAATTCACCCATATAAAATCTAAAATCTAAAATTATTCTTAATAAAACTGAGAAAATAGGGGAAAACCTCATGGGAACCCCCCCCCCCCCCCACCACATCAAGATAAGAAGAAATAGATAAATTCAAGTTAAAAACTTGCAAAATCTTTTACTGCAATTTGCAACAGTATGTAGCAGTAATGCAATATTTCGCTTCTTCTATGCAACATCATCCTAAATATGTGCATGTGAACCTATGAATCCAAACAAATTCTTATGTCTATATGAATATTCCTCTTTGGAAGAAGAATAATGTACTCAACTGAATCAAAAATATAAACAATTGCACGGTGAAAACTGGACCCATGTAGAGAAGCTGAAATCAACTGATGAGAGAGAAAATGTTCTTGAAAATTCAAACCATGTGAGTAAAACCAAATAAAATGATATATGGAATCCTTGAACATCAATCCATGTGAGATAAAATCTGCCCCAAGTGTTAGGATCAAGTGTCCAGGCAGATGCAAAATGTCTCCAACTTTACTAGTTTTGTGAGGAGATGAGCATGTGATCAAATAGATAGGTAGAGAAACACTGGGATTGTGGAGAGCTAATGATTGAGCTCCATAATATGATATATATATATTTATAAATAACCAATGATTCCAAAAATATAATATCAGTAGAATCATAAGAGGAAACTAACATCAAATCCCCAGTAGCAAGTTTGAAGAAGACATGCGGTAATTGATTTGTCACACCAAAATTGATGAAACCAGCTACAAGCATGAATGAAGGATCTTGGAACTTAAAACTTGGACCAAATAATATAATATAATATCCAAATAATATCATATCATATCCATATAATTTCATATCATCTCCAAAATTGTGCTCCACCGAGATGGTAGATGTACAATTTTCTTCTTCTTCAAAAACCTGAGTATTGGTGCATGAAATCATATAGGAATTTTCTGAAAGATCATGATTAATGAGGATGAATGGATATATCCTAAAATATGATATTATTTTCAAAATATCTAAAGATACATAAAATATAATATCAGCAAACTCATAAAATAATACTGACATCAAATGATCACCAACAGCAACTTCGAAGGGGAATTGCAGTACTTGATTTTCACACCAAAATTGATGAGAACAGCTACATTCTTTACTGAAAGCTATTCAAAATTAAAAGATGAACAAAATAATATTAGATTGTATCCAAATAAGATCATATCACATCCAAATAGGTTCATATAATATCCAAGAGTGTGCTCCACCGAGTTGGTAGATGCACAGTTTTCTCCTTCTTCAAAACCCTGAGTATTGGTGCATGCAATCATGTAGGAATTTTCTGGAAGATCAAGATCAATGAGAATGAATGGATCACTCCTAAAATATGAAATTATTTCCAAAATATCCAAATAATTACTTATCTGTACACCAACAACATCATTAGAGACAGAGAAATCAATTCCTCTCTCTTTCTTGGAGCAACCACCAGTAAACTATGCACCAAATTGATAATAGAAGAATCACTGGAGATTTTTTGCATAGAATGAAAGGATGTATTGAAACTGCTAGGATTTAAGGTCATCAACTCTTTCTCCAAAATATGTCCCCGAACCTGATCTTTCTTTCCAAACAATACTTCAAGATTCTCCCAGTCTTCTCTGGGAGTCCTCAAACCTTCAAGGTGGAAGAGCAGATCCCTGAAAATATGAGTACATAGATAACCAAAAGATTCATCTAAGCAGTTCAGAAACTTTCTTCTCTGAGCTAGATGATAGGGCTCAGTATCCCTTCCCATTATTATCCTGTAGTAGCCTTGTTTGTGCAAGGACAACTACATATCTGCCTTCCAATCAACATAATTGAAGGGTGTTAGGATCCAAGGTGTGAAAGGTTGAGAATCCATAATTCTCCTATTGATCAGACAATATCTCCAAACAAGCTATGTATCACTATAAAAACAAAACTACTTGAACTATTAGAATCATGCTTTCCCTCTCAACATGAACATGTTTTCAGGGTCCGTCATGCCTGCATCGCCACTCTAAATAAATCCAGAGGAAGCAAGGTACCTTTTGTGGGACTTATGTGGAAACCCAACTACTTTTGGTGTTCAATGGAGAGAGACAAACATGAATCCTACCTGAGATGGATCTGATACAATGTTAGAATTATTGTTCCATTTAGATATTCAAGCAATGAGTCAAATATTATTGATGCGGTAAAAGGAGAAGAAGATAAACACTGAAAAAATCAAACCACATAGAAAATACATGAGTATAGCTCAGATAATTACAGTATCATCATCATTAAAGAAACCGATGTTACAATAGTTTACACAAGAAAAGAATTCAAATCATGAGTAATGAATTCAAATATCCCAACTGAATGTGATTGTATCTGCTTGACTAGTTAAATAAGGATGTCTCAATCACTATCGAAGTCCAAGTGGTTAAATCCATATGTATAACCAATTCACACAATCAGTAATAAGAAGTTAACTAAGTCTAACTGAAGTGGTTGGTGAGAAAAGCCACCTTTATCCACATGCAACCATGCATAAATGACGCTAACTGAACTGATTGTGATCTAAGTGAATGTAAATAGAAAATAACTAATCTTAACTAGTTCCAACTCCAACTAACTGAAGGAGGTTGGTGTTGGGACTCCGACTGGCTTCTAAAATGTAGGGATTGGTCTAGGGGGCGCCTAAAATGATGCATGCAAGTGCAGTCAGTGGAAGTTATCCTCTATCGGTGTTTCCCACACTCTAGTAACTAGTACATGTGGCCCCATTAGGCCAAGTGGACCCAATGGTACTAGTGGACCCAGATAACTAAATAAAACTCCTACGTTAGACTAAAATAATCTAATAGACAGTTTGTTCAAGGGAGGATTATAAATCCTAACAGTATGTGTTTTATAGTAAGTTTCATGCACCAATGTATGATATTTGATGGACTTATGATTTACCCTCTATGTCCAATCAATGTACCTTCATAATAAGCAATAAGAATTTTAACAAAATTCAGATTTTGTTTAAAAAGCAACAATAAATAAATGATTTAAACTTAGAATTTGTAGTTTGAGGTAAAGATGGTAGGGTAAGCTTCTAGGGTAGTCTAATATGGTTTAGGATATGAGATGAGAGGTTAATTATGAGGTTTAGGTATCTTATTTATCACATATTATTTTCAACCAACAAGAATTTAGGTAGTGTATGGTTAGGGTAGTTTAAGGTATATATTAGAATTGTAAAGAGGATAGCTAGGATGATTTTTCAGAGAAGTTTAGGAGGTGAATCAACAATACTATATGTATAGTATAAAGTTCCATTTGAAGGAAAATAGTGCACCATCAATGATTGTAGTTTGTTGATAGAGGGTGGTCTTTACAGATTTCTTGTTGATCAAGTGGAACTTGTACATTCCATGGAATTTCTTAGGTAGAGGGAATTTACCTTTATGATACTCTTTCTTGAAAATTCTCTTAGAAAGAGATACTTGACCTAGATCGTGTTAGTGTTTCGATTGTCAAAGGTTTTACGATTTTTGGTAGATGTTCTGATGTTTAAAAGTTGATGATAACCCTACATGGGTTGTCAATTGAACCATGATCTTGGTATTTAATTAAGGATGGATTAGTAAAGTTATATATCTTTCTGATTTTCATAGATTCAATTCATTTGTCTTGGTCTTGTATGGAGTTTTGATTATCTTTGTAGGGTGTCCTAAACAACTTATGATGTGGTGTCTAATGATTATCTCCAATGGCTTAATTAATGGTTACTTGATCTTAGTTGGATGAGTAATACATTCTTCCTTGAAGTATTGGAGATATTCAAATAGTTAGTAGGATATGTCATGATAAGGTCTATAATATCATAATATCACATAGGTGAGCCACACATTATCATTTTAATTGAACAAATACTTAATGAAAGACATAATTAAACATATCTAAAAGGAATATAATAAATATCATGTTCCAAAATCAAGTCAACCATATATATAAATTTGAACCTTGCTTTATATTATATGTACATATAATGTTTTAAAAAATGGCATGCCATGGTCATAATACAAAATAGTGGATTATATTGTACATCGGTGTGTATACAAAAAAGATGTTACATGTATGTATCCCCCCTATACATGAATTCTATTTATCCCCTGTTTCAATTCCACTGTTAGTGGCTTGTGAGAAGTATATCTTTATTTTCTGGCTGCTCAATGGTGATCCCAAATGATCAACAAGAGGGACATATCTCATTTCCAGAGACTACACACAAATCAAAATTGGTAAGTTAGTTTACCAACCTATAAAAATCCTATGTACATTATGGTTCAAATTCCAAACCAATATAAAAATTTTACTTACTGTCTATGAGTAAGTTATGGTGGGTCATGGTGTAAGTGATGTTTCCTCACTAGCAGCGACCCCGATTGGGTGATCTTCAAGCACCACTTGCTCACCATCAAGCTACATAAAATAATATATATGTCAATGTCAGAAAATCAATGGGTGCACCAAAAATATACTTGCATGTACAAATAAAACTATACTACATGGAGGGACAATGACTTTTTCAAAGAAAGCAAGACATACATGTACCTAGGGGGGAGAGCTGGATGAGCGACGAACCTCATTGGGTTCTCTTCAAGCACCACTTTCTCACTATCAAGCTGCATAAAATAATATATATGTCAATGTCAGCATATCAATGGGGGAATAAGGAAAAAGATACTTGCATGTACAAAAAAAACTATACTACATGGAGAAACAATTGGGGAAACATAGATACAAGATAATCGATGTATAAATATACCCATGGGATGTGAAGATGTGTGTAACTAGTGGATTGAACAACTAACATCGGGATAAAAGGATTGGCATATGCATTAGTGAGCAAGGCTGCTCGGTGGACAGCTATATCAAACATAGGTTCCAATGTACAAAAACATAAATATACAATTAGATAATTTCAAATATTTAAAAAAGTACATGTTGAATCATTAAAAGAATAATTGAAAGAAAGCGATACATGCATGTACCTGGTGGGGGGTCAAAGGTGGGTCACCAACAACATCAATTTGGTGTTCTTCGAGCATCACTTCCTCACTAGATGCCTACATAAAGTAACATATGTCAATGTCAGATAATACAAAGAAAATGAGACATATACTACATCGAGGAAAATTTATTTTTTCAAAGAAAGAGAAACATACATGTACCTGGGGGGGAGAGGCAAGTCACCAAAAACTTAGATTTGGTTCTCTTCAAGCACCACTAGCTCACTATATTCCTGCATAAAGTAACATATGTCAATGTCAGCAAATACAAAGAAAATGAGACATATACTACATGGACGGACAATAGATTTTTCAAAGAAAATGAGACATACACGTACCTGGGGTGGCCAGAGGTATTGGGTCACCAACAACATCTATTTGGTGCTCTTTAAACACCACTGCCTCACTATATGACTGCATAAATTAACATATGTCAATGTCATATAATACAAAGAAAATGAGACATATACTACATGGACAAAAGATGATTTTTTCAAAGAAAGTGAAACATACATGTACTTGGGGGAGTGAGGTGGGTCACCAATAGCCTGTATTTGGTGCTCTTCAATTGAAAGCAATAAAAAAAATCTACAACTCCTACAAAAAATTGAATGTCCTTACAGTCCAAGACAAATATCCTAAAAGAAAGAAGAAGAAACAAAAAAGAATAAAAATCTTGATCCTGGGATGGGACCTGCACCCTATCCAAACACTCCAGCTAGGGGCACCCAATAAAAATGGAAATGTAAGTACCCTTGCAAAATTATTCAAGAATATCATCCTACCCACTAGTTCCCTCATATGGTAGAGGTTAATCACATGATGGATAAATGTGTCGGGAAACAAAAACCTACCATTTTGATGCAACCTTTATCGCAACAAAAACAAATGGTTGTTACCACACTGGTACCTCTGTAAGGGGGAAACCATCGGCTAACCCCTCGCATGGAGGAAATTATCCCAATGCTAATGTCTTCATGTTTGATCATGATGTTAATATATAGACAAGGGATCATTATTATGATAAGCCCCATAATGTTTTGTATCCATGGAATCACAACAAAGTGGTTCCATCTCCATTAGGGAAACAAACATTGACATAATACCTCACCCTCCCAAAGGATTTCTATGTAGAACAACCAATAACCTTAATGTGTGATTTGATCGCAACTACAATTTTGTTGAGTACCTATCTCAAGCACCATGTGCCATGTCAGCCTTGGAGGTATTGTAGAGTTGTCATGTGTAATGAAATGAACTATTATATTCTATCGATTTTGTTGATCCATATGCCACTAACTTGATCACATTTGACTTAGACCACTTGACATGAAGGATCCTTTCACAAATTGTTTTTCATATTAAATTGGCATCTCATGGTAAGAACATAATTCAAACCATATAGTAATACTTTATGTCATTCATTCACATTGCATTCTCAAAAATTAGTCACATAAAGGAACAAACCCAAAACAATCCCATTCATTTAACCTTTATGCATAGTATAAGATAGTTATTAGTTTCAAAACTGTCTTTAAACTAATATTAATGGCTTATGAACTAACTTGACTTATCCTTAACATATAGCCTTACTACACAAGTCACTATAAAAATAGTACGTATGCTTATACAAACATAATATGCAATATAATACAAAATATACTATGTGACCTATTACAAAATGTTTTACAAAACTTATAACACTATAAATAATATAATGCCAATATATACATATAATATATCCTTCACCATTCCATGGGGAACATTCGCTTAACATGTTATGTCATATGGGATCAAGAATAATAAAGACACTTTCCAACGTGATATGCATTACATGTTCAATGAACTAGCATGTATCATCTTAGCCTACCTTGATGAATTCACCACCAAATCCAATAAAGGCATAGACCGCATCATCGACCTTCAAAATATATTTTTATGATGTCAATGGTATAACACTAATTGGAACCTAAGTGACCCTAATGGAACCCCAATGGTCCTAAATTCAGTTTTGATTCAGATGGGAAATACACTCTTTATATTATTATACGATGCATTATTCACAAAGAGATCAGGGCTTGTATCTAAGGAGTGAGGGATCATCCATAGACAAGATGTTAAATAGGTTAGGTTGTTATAGGAATATTTATCATTTCAAAGAATAGGTTCATGCCCTCCCTTGTCTTCTCTTCTATGTGGAGCTCGAGTTGGGTGGGAATAGATAAATAAAGTAAAAAGATTTTCTTACTTAATTTCCCACATGTAATTTAGATTTATTAGTGTATTTTACTATCAACCTGACCAACATTAGGGTGTACCTAATGAATCATAGCTCCCCAAAAAAAACCAATTGTCCCTAATTTGGCTCCAAGTGTCCCTAGTTTCACTGAAAGAGCCTCTAATAGATGTTGTTGACCTTGAATTCCACATCAAGGTTAACTAAACTAATGGTCATCACCTTAGAATAAGTGGTTTCAGGTCATTATAGCTCATTTTTTTATGAAAAGATCCCAATTTTTAACCCTCACATGCTTCTCCTTATAGAAAAGGTGTGTAGACCTTGGAAAATGTGCAAAAATAAATAGAATTTCATGAAAATTCATGAAAATAGAAAGCTGAAAAGGAAGTTCCTTATTTGTAACCAGTTAAAACTATTGTAGGAAAAATAATTCCTTTCAACAAGTGATACTTTTGTTATATCTTCCCTTGATTCGAGATAGACAATGGGATATATCACTACAATATTAATTCTAGATCTAAGATTCTTAATCCTATTGCAGTGCATGTGAAGTAGAATAAAAATGGTCCCTACCTTATGCCTAATGGTTTTCATTACATATTCCTAGTTGATATATCTCTAGAGATCCAACTCCAACTCCTTACAAATGTTACTTGTACATAATAAGACAATAGTTTCCTAACACAAACCTTTTCAAGCAAGACAAATCATAAAATAACTCAAATCTAGTATAATTTTCTCAAGGAAAAGTTAGATATACCATTGCAATGCATACAAAATCCAATAGATAATACAATGGAGGGGATAAAAACATGTATATCTATACCAATATAATGCAAATTACAACCATGTAATAATAGATTGAGTCATGGTGCAAGCACCTCATGGTCCCTTGCTCCAACTTCTCCTTAACCTCACCTAATAAAGGCCACTCATATATAATGAAAGGCTATGGAATATAGATATCAATATGGGAATAGGTAGCATACATGTATCTATTTCTTCCAAATCCTCCCAAATACCCCCCTCTCCTTTGAAATATTCTTCCTTATACATATTGGTGGAGAAGATGGTAGGATGAATCTAGACTCCTAGAACTTAGTGACTTTGAGTCATTATGAGTTCCCAATAGCATAATACAAAGGACCCATCTTATTTCACATCCATCTACTCAAAACTTACTAATTCTAGAAGGAAAATTCCTTGGTCGCTTCC
Source organism: Pseudotsuga menziesii (assembly GCA_001517045.1). Classification (NCBI taxonomy): domain Eukaryota; kingdom Viridiplantae; phylum Streptophyta; class Pinopsida; order Pinales; family Pinaceae; genus Pseudotsuga; species Pseudotsuga menziesii. Next base: position 544,069 of record LPNX010633762.1, read on the forward strand.
TAATAGTGTTGAAAGGTGTGACCAAAGGAGGTTGGTCCCCTTCTTATAGGATTACAATGTGTGATCACAAGGTGATGGTCTCTCCCTGGTACTAGATTAGAAGGAGTGACCAGGGCCTAAAAATGAAGGAAACCCAAGGTGAGGTACATTCTCTCAACAAGATAATATAAATAGGTTCTCAATGAGTTTCTAGGGTGGAAAATATAGGTGTAACAAAAATGACCTCGTAACCCTCCTAACTATGCTAGACACTCAATTAAAGGAACTTATGGGAATAGGAAATGGAATTAGGAGAGACACCACCTAGGTTATGATATTGCTAGAAGAGCTTCCTTGATCCCTGAGTTTTTATGTTTGATTCCCCCATTAAATATCCTTATCTCTTAGTGATATTTGCATGTGTATGTTGAGATTATCTTTTGAACTCCTCTTTGTATACAAGAGAAGGTTCAAGGCTTGGGATTGGTACACATGATTGGCTCAAGGTTGCAAAGGGATCCAAACTTTAGTTTTAAGAGCGTTGACATCACAATCATGTATCTTTATGTGTTATTTTCATCATTTTAAATAGAGATATAATATCTTCCTTGTTGCACCCCTTTCCCCTCTCCCTAATTCAACTTGTCATTATGCTTGATTTTCATTGGTGTAAGGGGTGTTGACCCTCTTGATATGTTAACTAGGTTTGTTTATGTATGCTTCATGTTTATGATTTGGTTTTCAATTCTATAGTGCCACAACTATTTGAGGAATGTCTTATGTCTCTTTATGTGTATATTTGAAGGTAATATATATGGAAGATTTGGAGGATAAGAATAATTGAGGACAACCAATACCCTAGGGTAATTATAAGAAATATCTCTCCATCACTCTATTGGTATTTAATCCCTACATGTTAGGTAAAATTCCTTACAACAACATCATTAGGAATATACAATCTAGTAACTGGAGAATATTTAAATGGACCTAAAATTTGCACACATATAGAAACAAGTTGTCCTTAGAGATCATATTTATTTCTCAATTCTTGCAATGCTATATTTTTATTGCGCACCCAAATTCTAAACTGGACATACATGCTAAATAGATGCACTATAAAAAAAAAGTCACACAAAATGGGTCTTTCTTGTATGAATTAGAATTTACCACATTTAAAACGAAAAAAATCTATAAACATCACTTTATCTCATAATGCACTATAAAATAAGTAAATTTTTACACTAAATCTTCCTATATTTCTAACATGCGAGTTCATCATTATTGAATAAACTTTTTTTTACATAGAAAAAATATACTATAATTTTGATCAAAATATAAAAGATTAAAGTATAAAAAAAAAAAAGTCTAGACTTACAAAATATCCTATAGATCCATCCATCCTCAAATCCCCACCAAATCTTAAACTACCATTCCACCTACAATTATAAAGTCATCACCGTATTTTAAACATATCAACCTAGATCCTAAAAGAGATAACTCTTTAGAAACGTTCATCCAAATAGTGTTTAAAAATACAAACCCAACAACTCTTCAAAAAAATTTGAATATAATCCTCCAAAATGATATAAAATTAAGTATATTTAAACAAAAAAAGACTGCAACTTTCCATCTCAATGTATTCAATGGAAACTTACTTTCCATCTCCTTAGATTGGAATGGAAACTTCATTAATAATTGAAGAATTCTCTAATTCTTCAATAAAGATGAAACTTAGTATGTACATTGCACTTATAATTAATAATTTAAACTAAGATTCTATTGAGGGACAAGTTGTGACTCCTCTCTTCCCAATACGAGGCAAATTATAATTAGAACCATAAGGTTCTAATAAAAAAACATGTCACTTTAATTTCAATATATACATAAATCAAGCGTACCATTAATTTTTAAATTAATAATTCAATATTAGATAATTTTGAATTCCCTTAGCGTAATTAAGAACATAAAACTCATAAGATGTTGATTACACTAACCAAAGCTCAATAGTCACATTCCGGACCGATATCCACATAATACAATTCTCGTCCATCTGTATAACCTGTGTCAACCCAAATGTGATTAAGCTATTGAAGCTGGTGCATGGCATTTTCTAATCCTTTAAAGGCTTGTTTTTCCCATCTCTCCAATATTTGTATTTTCATAGGAGAGACATTTACTTGTTGGATCAAGGAGAGTGCCAGATACTTATTTTCTTCCTTTTTGATGGTGCAATTCAAAAAATATTCTATTTCTTCCTCTGACAAGAGATCATTGAAGATTTGAAGATTATATTTTTTGTTTGACAAGATGGATGCTCCATAGCCAAACATGTTGAGGCTAGGTTTCTCCTGTAATTCTTCTGTGGTTAGCATGTCATCAAAACAATTCAAATATCCCGGTTTATATACGATTTCAAAATCAAAGTTTTACAACCAAAGAAACCATTTTAGAATCCTAGAACTATTTTATGCCATAAGATTTTCATTCTTGAATATACCAGGAATTATTTTCAGATATGTTCTAATAATGAACTTGACAGGTTTTAGATAAAGCTTAAACTGGTTTACAGTCTTTTTGACTGCAAGGATTTCCTTGTGACTTGACGGATAGTTGATTTTTGCATTTTTGAATTCTGCTGAAGCATAGCCGTAGATTTCTTCTTGATCACCATGTTTTTCTATGAGAATACCTCCCCAAGATTTATTGGAGGCATCTATTTCAATCACCATTTGACTCGAGCCTTGTGGTAGTGAGACTGGAGGAAGTTGTTTTACTTTTTCTTTGATTTTTTTTACTGCATACGTCATATCTTTATTCGATCTTGGGGTATTTTTATTCAATCATTGTTGTAGCAGATGAATGTCATCTACCTCTCCTCTGTAGAATGGCCTAATATAATTTAGGCTTCCCAAAAATATCTGCAATTGAACCTTTTCTAAGATCTGATCAAGAAAGTTAGCAAAAACCTTCGGGACATGTTCTTGAAGGATCACCTGTCTTTTACTTATTTTATATCCTAAAAATTCAATGTACTTTTTGCCAATTTCCATTTTGGATTTTGAAAAAACCAATCCATGTTTGAAAACCAAAGAATCATTAGAGGAAATTTCAACTCAAAATGGGCCTCCTAAAATGAACTCATAATATAATAGTTAAAATAATAAAATAATATTTATTAATTTTGGAGGAAGAAAAGAAAAAAACTACTTTTTTGTTTGTATTTTTGACATATCTCCCCGTGTTTTTACTCAAATTTCGATCGGGAGAGCTCGTTAGATGCGGAATTTAATTCCGCATCCAACGAGTACCCACTCGGCATACTTTTGACAGACCCTGCTACCCCAAAAACAAGAAATACCTGAAAAAATGGAATGATGACATCATCATTCCATTTTTTCAGGTATTTCTTCTTTTTGGAGTAGCGGGGTCCGTCAAAAGTATGCCGAGTGGGTACTCATTGGATGCGGAATTTAATTCTGCATCCAACGAGCTCTCTCGATTGAAATTTGAGTAAAAACACGGGGAGATATGTCAAAAATTCAAACAAAAAAAGTAGTTTTTTTTTATGATACCTATCCCCAAATTTATATTAAAAAAATGTTTAAGACCTATACGGTATTTCAAATTTAAAGCAATTTCATTGGCTAACACATGATGACATGGAATTTGAATAAAAGTTAAAAGGCCCATTTTGAGTTGAAATTTCCTCTAATGAAAATTCTTGAATATGTTTCAAATGTTCCTAGAAATTGTTGAAACAAATAAGAATATCATCTATGTACACTAATTCCCATATCTTTTCTCTGAAGATATCTTCCATTCTTTTCTGGAATTTTGTTGGTGCATTGTTAATGCCAAAAGGAAGGACCTTCCACTGATACTGCCCATGAGGAACAACAAAGGAAGTTTTGTACTTGTCTTTTGCTTCAATTCCAATCTGATAAAAACCAGACTTTAGTTCAAACTTGCTAAAAATGGTGCATCCTTCTATTCATTGCACCAGAACAGATTTATCAGGAAGAGGGTAACGGATTGGTTCAAGGGTTTAAAATTCACAACCAATATGGGTTTTCCTCTTTTTTATCTCAGAGTGTTTATTGACAAAAAATGCTCAACATGCCCAAGGGCTCTTAGAAGGTTGTATCAGGCCTTTGTCCAAGAGTTCTTTGATTTCATTTAAACAGAATTCTCTTTCTAAGGGAGACATAAGGGCAACAGAGGATTTTTGAGCTTTTGGTTTTTCTAGGGGGTTAAAAGGTAAGGAAACAAAGTATTTTTTTGTGGTCCAAAATGCATTAGGTGAATATGAGGTGCAATCCTTCTCTAGTTTAGAGGAAATTTCAGAGAGGGAATATTCTTTATGCATTTCTGCATAGGCGATGCATCTTTCCACTTTGAATTGTTCTACAAGATTGAGAGTGGGGTTGGATTGGGGAACAAGATTCTTACATTTGTAAGAAGAAGAATAGTATAGAGGGGTGGAAACTCTTCTTCCATTTATTGTACAAGAAAAATTCATATAGGGCTCAATAACTGTAATGGGGCTAACTTTATGTAAGAAGGGTGATCCTATGATGCAATCTTCTTTTAGGTCGTCTATCCTATTGAGATGCAGAACTTCTTTTATTCCATTGATGCTTACTGGAAAATATGGAACTTGTCCTTTGAGCTGTACAGGAGTTCCTTCAATGGCTATACCATGTTCGTTTGTTTTTTCCCTGTAAAAGGATGGTATAGCATTTCCTTTTTCCAAATTCATTTGGAAACCTAAATCTATAAAACAATCAAAATCATAAGATTTGAATTCAAATGGACAAAAATTTATTTTAATGAAAGATTTAGGACCAATGAATATTCCTAGAGATCCTAGTGATGGTTCATCATTATGACAGTATTCTATTCCTGAATCACTAGTGTGCTGAGAATGTTTTGGACTTTCAGTAGTTTTTGGTGACTGTAATGCTTCGGCATAGGCTCTGCACATTTCTTCATCAGAGGACTGGTCTCTTTATTTTGTTGTTATTTCAAGCATTCTTTTCAATTCCTCTATTTCTTTTACCAACTTCTTTAAGGAATTCTGCTTATCTTTGATCTGCAGTCCTAGCATATTTTCTTTACCTTCTCTAAACTTTTCTCTATCCTCATGATGATCAGGATATCCTTTGTATAAATCTGCAGTCTGGTAGAATGTTGGATTCTTGCTAATTTCTGGAGAGACAGATTTCTCTTTTTATTCTGAAACTTTTTCTTTTTGTTAAAAGCTTTCTTTTTTCATCTTTCAAATATTGCCTTTTCATATATTGATAGACTAGGGTCTCATACAATTCTTTGTCAATTTCAACAATCCTAAATTCTGAGGAGACCTTAGGTGGGTTGGAAGAGAACATATAAAAACTGAAATCAGGAGGACCAGAGCAACCTCCTATATTTTCTTCTTGATCAGAATCGAAAGAAGAGGAGTCAGATGAGTTTGGAGCAAATTTATCTAAGGTAGGGTCAGAATCAAAGGAATCTCCTTCTTCTGGTAAGAAGACAATTTCACCTTTAGGGTTGTCTCATGCTGCACACCAAACTAGATCCCACTAGGCTGGATCCAGGACTTCTGAAAACATGGCAGCAAATCTTGGATTTTTCTTTTTATTTGGCCATTTGTTAGCCCAGTGACCCTTTTTACCACAGCTGAAACATTTTTCTTTATCTGCAGGTTCAGATCTTTTCTTAAAGTAGGATTTCTTTTGAAATATTTTTCCTTTTTTATGCTTATAGCCTTTGTCTAGATGAAATCTAGGTGTACTAGTATGTTTGGGCTATTGTTTCTTCTTACAACTCCATGATTCATGCTCGAAGTGTCCTCGGTTGTGGGCACCACACCCCCAATTTGGAATTTTTGCAATATCTTTACAAAAACCCAGGGAAAACATTGAAGAGTGTCGCTTGAAATATTTAGCCACACTTTTCTCCAGACAATGTTCTTGCCAAGTTTCCATGATGAATCCATGCAATTGGGCAAGGGAAAGACCTGAAAGAGGGATGTTTTTTAATCTTTAAGTTGTTGTTCAACAGCATCAGGAACATGGCCATGAAATATTCTTAAGTAATGTTTTAGATACGTGGGCTTATCAGCATTTCTAGAAGAAATCAACAATTTTTGCATATAGAAAAAATATTCTTCACTCTTATTTAGGTCACAAATTTTGGATGACATAAATAAATACGCAAGATGTTCATAATCTTAATTTTCATAGGGACCATAGAATTCTTTACCAAGGGAAGTAAGAATTTGTTGGTCCGCATCTTCTGCATTCAACATTTCTTCTCTGGATTCCTGGGGAATCCAACGCCACCATTCTGAGGCTAGCCCTGATAAGCTTGTTTCATGATCACAACTCTAAATCAAGGAATACGGCCTCGCCTTTAATTTACATTGGAGTTGACTTATCCACACTCATAAATAATTTAGAATGCTCTATGAGAATAGAGCCAAGAATTTTACAATTTTTGCTTTTGGTAATTAAACAAAGAATATAGAATGATGATGATTTTAATATTTATTGAGAGAAACTTTGGTTTATTGGATTTTAAAAAGAAATAAATTACTTGTTTTGTTGTAAAATTTTATTTATATGCTAAAAAGGATTAAAAATAAGTTTACTGAGGTCATGTCATGTGATTGAATGTGGGTGTATGCAAGGCATTCTAAGAGAAAGTAAATTTCATCGTTAATGCTCTTATTCACACATAGACGATAAATCATTTCCTCTCATGATGTCTTAGGAATTTTCTAGTGTATTGTTTCATTATACAACTCTTGAGATTTCATTATTACTTTGTTGAATTAGTTTTCTTGTTCAAGCTAATTAAAATATAGAGATATTTTGTATCTTCTACATTAGGGTTAATGACCTCCTTATAGTATCGTAATTTCCTTTTGAGCTCTAAAACCTTTTTTCCTTGCCTTTTCTCTTTAAACTTAGATGTAATGTATATATATGTATATATATAGAGAGAGAGAGATGAATATACATGTATGTGTGTGTATATATATATATACTACACATGTTGTATATTCATCTTACTATATATATATGAGAACATGTGTTTTCTCTTGACACGACTCTATTAAGATATGTACATTTCTAGAGACTTCTTTTCTATGAGGTGATCATGACATTGTGTGTGTGCACTACAAGGACTAAAAGATTTTTTTGTCTTCTTATATATCACTATTTCTAAGTTAATATTTCAAATTCCTATAGGTGTTGAATTGATTTAGTCAATGTTTTAAAAGCTTAATCAAGTATATTATACTCACCATTAAATACATTTTAATCTTGAATTTATTAAATAAACTTAGAGGAATCAAATATATTGAAATGTAAATAGTTTAATTATTTAAGATGAATTTAAAGGGTTGTTATTTAATGTAAATATGTAAAAATACAATTTTATTTATTATTAAAATATACATGTATATATATCTAATGCATTTCTATTTATCTCTAGATTAAATATGTTTTTCTCTTTTTATTTATTTATATAGTCATTTTTATATTGGTTACATATAAAATATCTCTCTTTCATATATAGATATATTTGATTAATATACAAAATCATATTTTTTTTAAAGGGGTATAGTATAATGTAAGCATTACCCAAGCATAATTTTTTTATTAAAATAGATTATAAATGCATCTTGCTTCTCTTAATACAACAAGTCAATCTTAATTTAAATATCATTATACTTACTTGAATGGACCTTTACCGAATTAGAATGTTAATAATTATTTTATCAATATTATTTTCTAAATAATCTAATTAAAGTGTCAATAATGATTGTCTCAATATTTTTATTTAAATAATTATTGTTTTTATTTAAAAATGTACTTGTTGTGTACATTTTTAAACTTCATTTTTTTCTTTTTATATATCACTATTTCTAAGTGAATATTTCAAATTTTGTAAATGTTGAATTGATTTAGTCAATTTTTTAAAAGCATAATCCAGTATATTATACTCACCATTAAATAACTTTTAACCTTGAATTTATTAAATATCACTATTTTTAACTTAATATTTCAAATTTTTGTTGGTGTTGAATTGATTTACTCAATGTTTTAAAAGCATAGTCAAGTTTATTATACTCACCATTAAATAACTTTTAACCTTGAATTTATTAAATAAACTTAAAAGAATAAAATATATTGAAGTGTAATTTATTTAATTGTTTAAGATGAATTTAAACAATTGTTAAATTTAATATAAATATGTAAAATACAATTTTGTATATATATATATATATGTTCTTTAGGCTTAGCTCGAGTGGTTGGGAGATTTGGTTGTTGCACTGCTCACGCATGTTCTAATCTCGTCAGGGACATTCGCTCCCTTGTATGTAATGAAATATTAGGCTCGTGATATTTTCCCAAATGAATTTAGCCATGGCGTAAAACTGGGCTTCCATGGTGAACCACTTTATATATATATAAAGGATTTCTATTTATGTGTAGATTTGTTTTCTTTCTATTTCTTTAAATAGCTATTTTTATGTTGGTTACATAAAATCTCTTTTTTTCATATATAGATTTGTATTTTTATTTCTATTTCTCTTTCTATTTGATTAATATATAAAATCATATTTTTTTAAAAGTGGCACAGAATAATGCAAGCATTACCTAAGAATACCTTTTTTATTAAAATAGATTATAAATGCATCTTTCTTCTCTTAATGTAACAAGTCTATCTTAATTTAAAAATCATAGCACTTACTTGAATAGACCTTTACCTAATTAAGTGTTAATAGCGATTTTATCAATACTATTTTCTAAATAATCTAATTAAAATGTTGATAATGATTATATCAATATTATTATCTAAATAGTTGATATACAAACTAATTTATTTATCTCAATTATATATATATATATATATATATATATATATATATATATATATATATATTACTTACATTGTAAATTCTTATTATAAGAAATTATCTAAATATTGCCAAATTTTTATTATAATAAATTACCTTAAATACACTTAAGATGAATTTAAAGGGTTGTTATTTAATATAAATATGTAAAAATGCAATTTTATTTATTATTAAGATATACATGTATATATATCTAATGGATTTATATTTATCTCTAGATTAGATATGTTTTTCCCTTTTTTATTTATTTATATAATCATTTTTATATTGGTTACATATAAAATATCGCTCTATACAAAATCATATTTTTTTTAAAGGTGGTATAGTATAATGTAAGCATTACTCAAGCATAATTTTTTTATTAAAATAGATTATAAATGCATCTTGCTTCTCTTAATACAACAAGTCAATCTTAATTTAAATATGAGTGTACTTACTTGAATGGACCTTTACGGAATTAGAATGTTAATAATTATTTTTTCAATATTATTTTCTAAATAATCTAATTAAAGTGTTAATAATGATTGTCTCAATATTTTTATTTAAATAATTATTGATTTTATTTAAAAATGTACTTGCTATGTACATTTTTAAACTTCATTTTTTTCTTTTTTATATATCACTATTTCTAAGTGAATATTTCAAATTTTTTTAAATGTTGAATTGATTTAGTCAATTTTTTAAAAGCATAATCCAGTATATTATACTCACCATTAAATAACTTTTAACCTTGAATTTATTAAATATCACTATTTTTAACTTAATATTTCAAATTTTTGTTAGTGTTGAATTGATTTACTCAATGTTTTAAAAACATAGTCAAGTTTATTATACTCACCATTAAATAACTTTTAACCTTGAATTTATTAAATAAACTTAAAAGAATAAAATATATTGAAATGTGATTTATTTAATTATTTAAGATGAATTTAAACAATTGTTAAATTTAATATAAATATGTAAAAATACAATTATATATATATATATATATGTTCTTTGGGGTAGCTTGAGTGGTTGGGAGATTTGGTTGTTGCACTCCTCATCCGTGTTCTAATCTAGTTAGGGTATGTAATGAAATATTAGCTAGTCAGAAACATTCGCTCCCTTGTATGTAATGAAATATTAGGCTCGTGATATTTTCCCAAATGAATTTAGCCATGGTGTAAAATTGGACTTCCATGGTGAACCCCTTTATATATATATATAATTTCTATTTATGTGTAGATTTGTTTTCTTTCTATTTCTTTAAATAGCTATTTTTATGTTGGTTACATAAAATCTCTTTTTTTTATATATGGATATATTTTTATTTCTATTTCTCTTTCTATTTGATTAATATATAAAATCATATTTTTTTAAAAAGTGGCACAGAATAATGTAAGCATTACCTAAGCATTCCTTTTTTATTAAAATAAATTATAAATGTATCTTTCTTGTCTTAATGTAACGAGTCAATCTTAATTTAAAAATCATAGCACTTACTTAAATAAACCTTTACCTAACTAAGTGTTAATAACGATTTTATCAATACTATTTTCTAAATAATCTAATTTAAATGTTGATAATGATTATATCAATATTATTATCTAAATTAATTTGATATACAAATTAATTTATTTATCTAAATTATATATATTACTTACATTGTAAATTCTTATTATAATAAATTAACTAAATATTGCCAAATTTTTATTATAATAAATTACCTTAAATACACTTACCATTCTTCATGCAATAAGTCAATTTTAATCTAAAAATTCTAAAACTAAAGAATGTTCATACCACATTCTTTATGCAATAAGTCAATTTTAATTTAAAAATTCCAAAACTAAAGAATGTTCATAGCACTTACTTTAGTGGGGTGTTGACTTGACTAGCGTGCCAATAATGACTGGGCCAATATGATTATCTAAATTGTTAATAAAGGTAAAACGTGTTGTAAAGTACCTATCCAAGTTACAGTGTTATAATGCAACTGTGAAATAAATAAAGTATAACCAATTTGATATATATAGAAAATATAATTTGATATTAATGCACTTATCGGTTTTCTGTTTCTTATTCTAGTGCCCTTTTCAAAGTTGGTAACGAGTGGATACCATAAAAAGATCCGCACCGCCACACCGCTTTGGGAGATAAAAAAAAAAACTTAAAGCTAGATTCCAGACTCTTCACTCTTACAAATATGCCATCAGGCATTCTTCGCACCCTCAGATTTGTAATTTGCTGGAGCATGGTGATTGGGTAAAGAATTCACAGAAGCAAAAGAACTTGTGTATTAAATCCATATTCACATCGGCATTTGCTAAATCAGGAACGAGTGCTGAGTGCTGTTCTACTTCAAGCATTCACATCGGCATTTGCTAAATCAGGAACGAGTGCTGAGTGCTGTTCTACTTCAAGCAATGCGTACTTCGGCCATTTTCATGGTACTTTTCTTCGCCGTGCTTATGATCAATCATTTGCACGCTGAATATACTGATAAAAATGGCGCTGATCCTATGGAGCTGGCAGCCCCAACCTGCAAAAGCTATCAGTGCCCAGCCTACGTGACAATCCATGAAGATAATGAGTTGGAGATCCGACGTTATAGTAACCACACTCTCTGGATCTCCACTTCTGATATCAACGTTGACAATTCTAATTTCAGACTATCCACGAGAGCTGGATTCCTCAAGTAATAGGGTTTGCTCCATGTTGTCTCATTATTATTCACTACTTTTTAAGAAAACTGTTTAGAACTTTTTAAGAAATCTGTTTCGCTTTAGTATTGGTAATGACTGATTTGATATTAAGTTTTCAGGGGAAGATTCACTATGTGGAGAGTTAAAGATGAAATTCTAAAGAGTTAAAGATGATATGTGTTTTGAGTGGAACCTGCATTTTTCATCTGGAGAATTAATGATGATGGATGCATTTTTAGTGGAATCTCCACTCTACTTATTATGTGGAGAATTAAAGATGATGGAGGTTTTTTTTAAGTGGAATCTCTACTCCACTTATTATCTAAAGAAATAAAGATAATAGACGCATTTTTAGTGGAATCTCCACTTATCATCAATTTTAATGATAATATAATGAATCTATTATCTTTAACTCTCTGGACAGTGAATCTCCTCACTGTGTGGATAGTTAAAGATGAAATTCTAGAAAAATAAAAATGATATGTGTTTTGAATGGAATCTTTATTTATCATCTGGAAAATTAAAGATGATCGATGCATTTTTAGTGAAATCTCCACTCCACTTATTATCTGGAGAATTAAAGATGATGGATGTGTTTCTAGTGGAATCTCTACTCCACTTATCATCTAAAAAATTAAAGATAATAGACGCCTTTCAAGTGGAATCTCCACTCATCATCTCAATGTTAATGATAATATTAGAGATTCTAATAGCGAGTCTATTATCTTTAACTCTCTAGACAGTGAATCTCCAATCAGCTCAACGTCACCATGTTTAAACTGTGAAAGCATCCAAGCTCAAACTCACTAATTTTAGGGATATGTATGAACAACGATATTGAAACGATATCTTTATGTAAAGTTTGTATGCAGAAAGATCATACGTTTGGTCTATTTTCTTATAGAGATGAACTAATGGTAGATGGATGGATTCTGATTTTCTTTTCATATACTGATTCTCTAATGGTGAAATATGGATGGATTTGGCGCAGGTTGTTTGACTACATAAAGGGCAACAATGGAAAACATGAGCAGATTCCAATGACAGCGCCCGTTCTAACAAACGTATTCTTGTCGAGCAAAGGCTCTTCATGTGATACATCCTTCGTTGTTCGTTTCTCGGTGGCCAAGAACTTTGAAGAGATTGTAGAAAAAGATAACCTCAATAACCAGTCTTTGCATGCAGAGCGTTGGAACGGGTGGTGTGCTGCTGTAAGAAAGTTTGGAGGATTTGCCAGTGACCAAAATATTGTTGATGAGGCCCAACGCCTCAAAACAAGCCTCCTTACCACCCCTTGGGCAAGCTCAGCTACCAACAACACCCATAACAGCAAATGTGTGCCCAAGGATAAGGAGCCTTCATGGATATTTGATGTTGCCCAATACAACTCCCCTTTTGAAAATGAGACCAGGTTTAATGAGATCTGGTTCACTTGGGACATTTCCATGGATTCCAATTGTACATAGAAGAACTTAATTAGCTAGCCATGTAGTAAGATATGTATCCCATATTGGTGATTTGTGTGATCTGTTTACATTTCACTTCCACTTAAATCTCTATGTCTATGTGGCCATTGTTCATTAGCTATGTCCCCATTGTTCAATAATGGTGTAATTTTAGCCTAGTCATGTTAAATACCTATATGTTAAGTGAAACATTCTAAATTCGCTTTCCATAGCTATTCTATTTCTTTTATTTTTAATATGTTCTGATTCATGAAACATTCTAAATTCGCTTTTCATATAGCTTATCTTTTCTTTTAGTTTTAATATGTTGTGATTCATGGGACCATTTTCAAGTTGACCTCACTTTTGGTGAAAAAGAAGCATAGCACCATTTATAATATTTTTCTTTTGACTTTTAAATCATGGAAAGGTTACTCTTTCAGCGTGATAGAACAGTTTTAATTATTTAATGCTACCATGTAATGATATTGATGGTCCAAGTTTTCATTATATGGTCCAAATTTTGAAGTATACTAAATCAAAAAATATGAGAGAATATAAATCTGGTTTAAAGTGGTAAGATTTTAAGGAGAATATCTATTTTATATTAGAACAGTTTTAATTATTTAATGCTACCATGTAATGATATTGATGGTCCAAGTTTTCATTATATGGTACAAATTTTGAAGTATACTAAATCAAAAAATATGAGAGAATATAAATCTGGTTTAAAGTGGTAAGATTTTAAGGAGAATATTTATTTTAGATTAGCTTTATTATAGATTGATTGAGAGTTGAGATATATTTGCAAACTTTTTTGGTGAAAATTTTTTTGGATTATAAAATTATATTTGCAATTTTTTTTTGAGGTGGAGAATTTTTGGATTATAAAATGATACTTACAATTTGTTTTAAGATTGAAGATCTTTTTGAGTAAAAACTTGAAAATTATGCTTGCAATTTTTTTTGAAGAGATTACTTTTGGGCTATAAAATTAGATTTCAAATTTCTTTTGAAGATAAAGTTGATATGGAATATACTATTTTACATGCAATCAATCAAGTGTTAATGGCTTATAAAATTATTCTTGCAATTTTTTTTCTTTCAAAGTCGAAGGACTTTTAGACTATACATTTTGGAGCTTGAGATTATACTTATTATTTTTTAATTGTTTACTAGGTTGAAAATATTTTCAGATATAAAATTTTAAATTTTGAGACTATATTGTAATTTCTTTTGAAGTTTAAGTTGTTTTTAATAAGATTTTGAGTTTTTCTTTACTTACAAAATGAATAAGCATGAGAATAAAATAGAATTCCAAAAGAGATTATTGCACTGAAAATGATGCTCGCAATAATTAACATCAAAAGAAACAAACAAAAATAAAAATTGAAAATGTAAACTATGATAATGTAAAAATATATTTGCATCTTAATGATGAGAGAGATGCATAGAGATACATACACACTACAACAAAACCTTGTGATTAGCGTCTCTTTTAGCTCCATTTTTAACGTCCACTATCACTTTTAGTCTATTTTTCATCATTTTTTGGACAAAGTGGATGCTTTTCCACAGGATGGCACTTTTAATGGTATTATTAGTGTCTATTTTTAAAAGTTGACGCTATTTTGGATGCTAATTAACCTCTCAATTAGTATCCTTATTACCGTCCAAAATAGCATCCCATATAATGCCCAAAATGGCCTAAAAAATGTCCAGAATAGCACCAAGTTTAGCACCATATATTGAGCGAGGGTTAGCACTAGGAATTGCACCATGAATGTCGCTAAGAAAAACATCTAACACAGCGCCAAGTATAGAGCGAGGGTTAGCACTAGGAATTGCACCATGAATGTCGCTAAGAAAAACATCTAACACAACGCCAAGTATAGAGCAAGGAATTGCCCCTAGAAAACATCCAACATAGCACCAGGTATAGAGCCAGGTATAGCGTTTGGAATAGCGCTAGAAATTTAGCATCCCAACTAACGTCCAAAATAACATCCCATATAACGCCCAGAATAGTCTCCAAAAAAACATTCAAAATAACACCAAGCATAGCACCATATTTTTAGTCAAGTTTAGTGCCAGGAATTGTGCCATGAATTTTGCGAGGAAAAACATTTGACATAGCGCCAAGTATAGAGCCAGGAATTGTGTCTAGAAAACATCCAACATAGCACCAGGTATAATGCCTAGAATAACGCTAGAAATTTCAAAAGGAACCAGGATAGGAATTGCACTAGTTTTAGAGCTATGAATTGTGTTCGAAAAACATCCAACATAGCATCAAATGTAGTGCCAACATTAACACCAAAATTTATTCTAGGAAAATAGCAAGAAATTACATGAGAAATTGTGTTGGGAATTGCACTAGGCATAGTGCTAGGTATAGATCTAGACACATCATGAGGAATTGCGATATGAATTTTAGAAGGTATTGTGGCAGGAATTTCCCTAGGAAAAGGGCCAAGCATAGCACCAGGTATAGAGCTAGGAATAAAGTTAAGAATTACGCTTGGAAAATATCCAACATAGCAGAAAGTATCGATCCAGGTATAACACCAAAATTTTTGAAAGTAATTGTGCCCGATTTAGAGCCAATAATTTCTTTCGAAAAACCATCTGGCATAGCATTAGATATAGTTCTAGGATTAACGCCAAAATTTGCGCTAGGAAAATAACCAGAAATTACAGATTGTATCACACCAAGCATAGTGCTAGGTATAGAGCGAGACATAACACTATGAATTCTGATAGGAATTTTGAAAGGTATTGCACCAATAATTTCCCTAGGAAAAGGGCCAAGCATAGCACCAGGTATAGAGCTAGATAGAGCACCAAGAATCACACTAGGAAGTTTGAAACTAATTGTGCTAGAAAAAGTGTCAGGAAAACTCCAATGTTGCGTTAGGGATAGTGCCAGGCATGTTGACATAGGTAGCACCTAATTGGCCATTTTGGAAACTAAGAGACCTTAACTAATTGTAAATAACCCTAATGGAATCCTACAGTCCCTAATGGCATTATAGTGTGCTTAATGACATGTTGTTGATGATGATACATATTGACAATGATAAATATGACACTGATGATTTCTACAATATTTAGTAGGATGTTGATGACAACGATGATATCAATTTCAACAATTATGATATAGGTGATTATAACACTATTTGATATTGATTGGTCCTAATGGAAACATAATTCACCCTAAAGCATTGAATCAACCATATTAGCGACATGGACATCAAGTGAGGTCTAAAATATTCACAGAGGTAACTAACCCAGGGACTTGAATTAACAATCCTGATGATGAAAATGATGTTGATGTACCATATAACATTGATGATGGCGATGACAACAATGTTAATTTCCACGATGATGGTGCATTTGATAATACTTATGGATACTGGTTGATCCTAATGGCACTTAAATGTCTATAATGGCATATGAGCGACATGAAAATATCACCTAAATGGCTCACAATATCACTTCCTTTATATTTTATTAAAAAATATCTTTTAGTAACATAATATTTTATTGACCTTGTCATTTTTATTTATCAATTTATTCATGATATTTTCCTCCTTAATGATCCTAAGTTAAGCTTCTAGGTCGATAATATATAGATCAAGGAGGAATACACTAAATCATTATCAATGATATTAGGTATGAACCAGAAAACCATTATAGGTGTCTCACCTAGCCCCCTAGGAGCAATCTTTAGTCGAAATCCCATGGATTTTCCACATAATGTTTATTTTTATAGTTTGGTGGCTCATGTCAACATGGTACTCAACATAACTAAGTAACTTGATAACTCCATAAGCATTAGAGTTAGTTCAATCAATATAAATAATGAACTAATCAATTCAACCCTTTATACATGTAATACCTTGGTATTGGCCCCAAGGTATTAAATTGTACATGATGTATATATTGGATGAAAATCATGGCAAAGAAGTCAAGGCCAAGGCCCTACCATTGATTTGGTATTTTGTGTATAGGTGATCAAGGTTGATGCCTGTGGTTCATTATATTTTTCAAGCACATAGCATGTTTTTGAATATCATATACTAATGTACAAATTAATAAAATACCACAGCTAGCTATGAACTACAACGTAAAAGAGATGGGGGCATGATTTCACAAGGAATAGGGAGTGGAGTTAGTCAAACCCCCTGAGCCAATAGGGTGTGACAAGATGTCAATGGGGAAACCCATGAACCCCTAGTTACCTTTTTGTCCTATATCATCAATCATTCATTTCTTCGAGAAGTTGGTTGAGGAAGTTAATGCCTTGGGCAGAGCAAGGCATGGTATTTTGATTGTGTGTTTGAGAAAACCTGCAAGTATATAGTCTGGGAAGATGCATTCTTGCTTCTAACACAAGAAAGCACATGATGCATGTCATTCTGTCCATTCCCTCAGCCGTGAAAGGATTTTTTTGTTCACTCAGCGTTCATTGTGGGGGATTATTCTATCATTCGATACCATTCAATCATTCTGATTAGTTAGTTCATGCGCATTATGGTGGTTCGACTATCCTGAGTTACGGAAGTGTGTTTCTGTTGTGTCTTTGTTGAGTGAATGGGAAGTGGAGATCTCTCGATTTTATGAGAGTGTGGTCTTCTGTAGTTTCCCTAGTGTTGTCGCTCAGTGGTCCGTTGTTTAGAATGGTTGTGTTACTCTCTTGAGTGGCAGAAGGTGTTTCCATGGTGGTCTCCTCTTTTATAGAGGGAGTGGAGCCTATTTTGGTTGTGTTTACATTGTGGATTGTTGTGGTGTGCATCCCTATTTTGGTCTGAAGACTTAGGAGTGGAAGACGCCCAGAACTTGATGATAAGCCTAGTGAAGAGAGGAACCTCATAGATAGATCAAGAGGGGCTGAAAAATCCTTTAACACACACCCTAGAGAGCACTAGAAGGGAAGGTATGGCCTGAGAGAACTGTGTAGCAGTGAAGGGAATAATTCCTTGTGCTGGGTGTGTAGCTATTGGGTAGCGCCAAGACGAATAGATCTGATGTGCGTGTCCATAGCTCTGTGGTTAGGCTCATTATCTTAGAAATTTTACCTTTCCAATGCCTTAGCAGCCTATGAAACCAAATTGGATATTGGATTGGTTGTGTCTTCTTGTGCATTTTGGCCCAGTGAGTAATACTTGGTTGGAAATCCCGTGAAACCCACTGTGAATGATGGATTGGCTGTGTGACTGATAAACCCATATGTTGTCTTAGCGGGTCGTTATTGTGGAAGTTGGCTCGACTGTGATCAGTTTGACAAACCCAACTGGTTGCTCGATTGACTTTGTTCCTTCTGATAACCCCAGCAGTGTTTGGCTTAATTTCCTATAGCCTGATAAACCCAACTTAGTGTTGGAATGGTTGGACAGTCTGATAAACCCAACTAGAGGTTGGATTGACTGTGTGTGTTTTCATCTGGTTGTGTGTGAGTCTGATGTTCCCTAGTTCCTTGTGGAAGTCATGCCCAGCTCGGCAGTGGTAGTTATGTTGAGAGATTGGTGAACACAATTGGCCTATGGTTGGGTGGAATGTTGCATCCACATAGCTAGTTGTGGGACAATTTCATCTTCAAATATAAGTATATTTGTTATTCTGTTTATGCAATGTATTTTATTATGAATGAATATGATGAATGCTTGCTAATGTTCAGTAGATTTTAATATTGATGAATGTTCATGCATTTGCATCTATATTTTCCTTATATGTTTCAATGCATTCTACTCATGATCATGGAGGCCAGAGGCCTGGTTATAGGGTCATAAATGAAGCTAAGTTGAAGGTAAGATGTTTGTTTCTACACCTAGGGATCCGCCTATGGAAGGAGAAAGGAGAAAGGCGGGAAACAGGAAAAATAGAAAGGAAGAATCTTGGAATTTCTAACTTTCGGAGTCCGTAGTACGGAAGGAGGAAAGGAGGAAGCAAAAAAGAGCCATAAATTCCAAGGCAAAACGGTATTTTTCACACCTTGGAATCCACCCACAGAAGAGGGAGGGCGGGAGGATGAAAATGGGGAAAATATCGAGGTAAAAAGTTTAAGTTTTGATTCTCGAGTTCCACACAAGAGGGAAGAAAGGTGGAATGCAGAAGGCAGAACCATGGATAGGGTATTCCTTCATTTGTTAGTCTTCTGATTCCTGAGTTCTTCACTAGAGGGTAGAAGGGCGAAAGGCAGAAGGCACAACGTGGTTGACTAATTCCGTCGAAGGGTTATGTTTCCAACTTCCGAGTTCCAAAGGTGGAAGATGAAAGGGTGGAAGGAAGAAGGAGGTAGGTCGTTGAACGTTTTCGTTGAAATTTGTTCTTCTGACTTTGAGTTCCAAAGGAAAAAGGAGTAAGGGAAGAAGGGAGGAAGGCATTAGGGGAGTTTCAAGGTCAAAATGGGCCTCAAAACAAATATTGTACCATTAAAATTCACTTTATAAGAACGAATAGGATTCAAGATGACGATGTCAACCATAAGGGTAAAAGTTGTAAATAAAATGGAGGGAAAAATAAAAAACTACTTTTTGTTATCATATATTTGGCATATCTCCTTATTGGTTCACCCAAATTTTGAGTTTGTCAACTCGTTGGGTGCGTAATTTAATTCTGCATCCAACCCATACCCACACTACATACTTTGGAGGTACCCACAAAATATGTTTTTTATTGAAATTTTTATTTTTGGGTGTTGTGGGTACCTCGAAAGTATGCAGTGTGGGTATGGGTTGGATGCAGAATTAAATTACGCACCCATCGAGTCCCAAAAATCAAAATTTGGGTGAACCGATAAGGAGATATGCCAAAAATACAATAAGAAAAAGTAGTTTTTCATTTTCCCCTCCAAAATTTAGAACTTTTATTTTATTATTATAGTTTTAATTTTATAATTTCCCTTATCAGGCCCATTTCAGACCTCAAAACTCTCCTAATGGGTGGTCAAAGGTTTTCGACAAAGATTGATTCTCCTATTTCTAAGTTTCGGGCGGAAGGCATAAAGGAGGTCAAGGGATTCCATCGAATGTTAGTTCTTTGATTTCTGAGTTCTGGGCAGAAGGCAGAAGGGCGAAAGGTTAATTTTTTCGTTGTGTTTTTTGTTTCTAATTTCGAGTTTCGCAGGGTGAAAGGCGAAAGGCGAAAAGGTTAGGTCCAGTGCAGAAAAGGTGTTTCTGATCGCAGAAGGGATTTGAAGGGAAAAAAGAATGTTACAATGATTTATAATCCTTAGAATGAACATTGAAGAGTGTGCTAATGACCATGCATTGTTTTTTGAAAGAAGAACAAGGTTCCTTAGTAAAAAAATTTAGTTTATCCGCATTATGGGGTATGGGGATGTTACATTTTGGTATCAGAGCTGCTGGTTTTAACACTAGGGCATAAATGGGACAAGTTGAGTAGCTGAAAATATCCTCTGATACTTGTTTTTTATTTGTATCTGGTGGAATTGACAACTAGCCGGTTTCGTACTCGCATGACATGGGGTTGATTCCAACCGCTACCACTATAATCTCCAGGAGAGTACGATGACCCCCACAACGCACCCTCAAGGCTGCAATGAGGTTTGAACCTGTGACATTCTTAACAGCCCATAGACCTTAACAAGTGCATGGTTGTCAACTAGTCTACACCTTGGGGGGTATCCTCTGATACTTGTTATTGTCTTTTAGTAACACATTTTTGCAGAGTCATAATGAATCTTGGAAAATTTGGTTTGGCATGGCCATGAGAACCTATGGCATGAATGATGTGTAGAGTCCCTATGAGCATGGGGAAGATTCCATGGGTGAAAAAAATTGAGTTGGAAATTCTGAGACAGAGTCTAATGGTAGAAGATATCAATATGCTCCCCTAGACATTGCAACCACCATGAGAATCCTAATTAAATATTAGGAACAACATCATCAGCTGAATGTAGCCGTGTTGCATAGTTTTATAGACATCCAAAGGTGAATGAGCTCTGGGCGTCGTGCATTACATCCAAAAGGAAGTAAAAGCAATGCCAGAAGAAGAAAGAGATCTTCTAGTGGTTTGTTTGAATGTGAAGGGTCTACTGAGGGTTCAATCTCTTCATCTCATAAAGATAAGAGAAAGAGGCGCTATAAGAACAGCTCATGCAATGAATTCAAAATGGCAAGGCCACCTACCTTTAATGGTGAGATAAAGACTGGTCAAGAAGTTGAAGCTTAGCTTCTTGGGATGAGAAAATATTTCCAAGTCCAAAACTACTCTGGAAATATGAATTCTATGGTTTCCATCTTCAATTTGACTAGAAGAGCATCTATATGTTGAGAGCAATTCAGGAAAGTCAAGAATATTAGAGAAATTAATATTGCATGAAAGTAATTCTAGAAGTATTTTAGGCAGAAGTACCTCTTTGATAGGTACTATGATGATACAATTAAATAATTCTATGAGTTGATATTGGGACAACAGACCATGGAAGTGTATGAAAATAAATTCTTGGAGCTGTTGAGGTATGTCAGGTACATCAAGGCTGATAAAGTGAAAATCCAACATTTTCTGAGTGGGATACCTCAACCATACAGAGACATAATTGAATTTGATGAACCTAGAGCTATGGAAGAAGAAATAAGGAAAACTAAGTAAGTTTTTATTAGTAAATAAAACGAAAACCTGATTACCATAAGGTATGGAAGGAGAAGAAGAATGAAAAGTTTGATTAGAGGAAGAAAGGTTTCAAACCTTCTAACCTCATAAATCAGCAAAAGAATCAAACTCAAGCTATGAGTAAGCTAGCTAGAGTTATGGGGGAAAATCCAATAGATCCAAAAGAGATCAGAGAACCATTGCAATGTTGGAAATGTGGATGACCCCACATTCGCAAGAATTTTCCACTTGAGAATGAGTATGTAAGGAAATATCACAACATTCAAGAAACTCAAATTGTTAGTCAAGTGGCAAGGAATATCCCTAGAATTTATGCAGTGCTAGAGGACTGTCAAGAAGATCATCATTCAATTGTGGTTGAAGTTGCAAGTAAGATTGTTGAGCAATTGGTTTCTGTTTTGATTGACCCTAGATCTACTCATAGTTATAGTACTCCTAGAGTAGTTGAGATTTGTTCCTTTAAGAATTTAAAGCATAACAAATCATTGTTATTTCAACTAGCCATTGGAACCAACAGGAAGGTTAGTGAAGTGGTAAGGAAATGCTCATTAGTCATGAATGGACTAGTCACTTATGCATATATGAATGTTCTACCAATTGGTTCCTATGGTGTTCTCATTGGAATGGATTGGCTGGAAGCACATAGACTTTATCTTGATTGTTACAACAAGGATTTTGAATGCTTGGATGAAGAAGGAAACTTAATAGTTGTAATAGGAATTCCAAAGGTGATTCCTGTTAGGAATATTTCAACAATGTAGCTGAAGAAGTTCTGTAGGAAAGGTTGCATGTTGTATGCATCCCATGTGTTGGAGGAAGTAGAGAATGAACCTCCTATGTTGGAGTACTTTCATGTGTTGCAGAAATTCAGGGATGTTTTTCCTGATGAAATTCCAAGGATTCCTCCAAATAGGGACATTGATTTCACAATTGAACTTATGCCAAGAGCAACACCAGTTTCCAAGACACCCTAGAGGATGAGTACACTAGAAATGCTAGAGATAAAGATGCAGATACAAGAGTTGTTGGAAAATAAGTATACCATACAAAGTGTGTCTCGTTGGGGAGCACCAGTTCTGCCTATGGAGAATAAAGATGGTACACTCAGGTTGTGTATTGAGTACATGAAGTTGAATAAAGTCACTGTGAAGTGTAACTAACCTTTACCTCAAATTGATGACCTTTTTTATCAAATGAGAGGAGAAAAGGTATTTTCCAAGATTGACTTGAGGTATGGTTACCATCAAGTAAGAATCAAGGATGAAGACATTCATAAGACAACCTTCAGAACAATGTATGAACATTATGAGTTTACAGTGGTACCATTTGGTCTCATAAATGCACTAGCTACATTTATGTGTCTCATGAATAGTGTCTTTAGTAGGTATTTGGACAAGTTTGTTCTTATTTTACTTGATGACATTATTATTTACTCTAAGAATGAGGAAGAGCATGAAGAACATTTGAGATTGACATTGCAATTGCTAAGGGAGCATAAGTTGTATGAAAAGTTGAGCAAATGTGACTTTTATAAATATAGGATTCATTATTTGGGTCACATTATCTCATATGAGGGAATATCTGTAGACCCTGAAAAGATTGAGGCCATCATGAATTGGCCAACCCCAAGAAATGTGATAGATGTATGATCTTTTATGGGACATGCAGGATACTACAAGAGGTTCATTGAAGGATTCTCCAAGGTTTCACATCCAATCACTTCTTTTCAAAATAAGGGGATAAAATTTGAATGGACACCAAGGTGTGAAGAAAGCTTCCAGTAGTTCAAGAATATTCTCACAAGTGCACCAGTTTTGAAAATTGCAAAACCAGGGAAAGATTTTGTGGTGTGTATTGATGCATGTAATCAACTACTTGGAGGAGTTCTTATGCAAGATAACCACGTGGTATGTTATGAGTCAAGAAAGTTGAAGGAGCATGAGATGAACTATGTTAATTATGACTTAGAACTTGCATCCATAGTACATGCTCTCAAGATGTGGAGGCATTACTTAATGGGAAGAAAATTTTGAGTTAAGGACAGACCACTATGGTTTGAAATATTTGTTTGATCAACCAACTCTAAATGCTAGGCAATATAGATGGATGGAGTTTTTATGTGAGTTTGATTTTGAAATCAAACATATCAAAGGAAAAGAAAACAAAGTGGTTGATGCACTTAGCAGGAAGGTGCATGAAATGCATGTGGCATCTCTTAGTATTTTCCAACCAGATTTGAGACAACAGATTGTTAATCATACTGTTGAAGATGAAATGTATGTGTAGATAAAGGAAAAATTGCAGTAACAAAGTCTTGAGAAGAGGTATGAGGGATATAAATTGGAAGAAGATGGACTTCTTACTTATAAAAAACAAATTAATATTCCAAGTGTAGCATAATTGAGGAGAACTATTATGGATGAAATCCGTTAAGCTCCATATTTTGGTCACCTAGGATATCAGAAAACAATTTCTATAGACAGAAAGTGGTATTTTTGGCCAGGGATGAAGAAGGACATTGCTGAGTATATTTCAAAGTGCATGAAATTTCAATAGGTGAAGGTTGAGCATCAACCCCCA
Source organism: Pseudotsuga menziesii (assembly GCA_001517045.1). Lineage (NCBI taxonomy): Eukaryota > Viridiplantae > Streptophyta > Pinopsida > Pinales > Pinaceae > Pseudotsuga > Pseudotsuga menziesii. Next base: position 568,326 of record LPNX010633762.1, read on the forward strand.
ACACATTTGTTGCATCCTTTTTCAATTCCAGAATGGAAATGGGAAGTTGTTTCCATGGATTTTATTATAGGATTTGTAATGAATTGGAGGCAACATGATTCCATAAAAGGAAACACATTTTATACCAGTTAAATCCACATACAAGATGGATGCCATCACAAAAATATTCATGAAGAATATTTTCAGATTGCATGGATTTCCTAAGGTAATAGTCTCTGAAAGGGATCCTAAGTTCACTTCCAATTTTTGGAAGGGCCTGTTTACTGATTTGGGTACCAATTGTACTTTAGCACTGCCTACCATCCTCAAACTGATGGATAGACAAAGTTAGTGAATCAAGTGATGGAAGACATGCTTCGTAGGTATGTGATGGACAAACCGACAAAGTGGGAATATTACTTACACTTTGTAGAATTTTCCTATAATAATGGACATCAAGCATCATTGGGAATGATTCCTTATGAAGCCTTGTATGGAAGAAGGTCTAGGACACCAGTGACATGGGATAATCTAATAAACATGATTGTTCTTGGTTCAAAATTTCTCAAGGAAATGGATCAAGAGGTTGCAAAGATTAGGCTAAATCTGAAAGCATCCCAGGACAGGCAGAAAATCTATGCAGACAATCATAGGGTGCATAGAGAGTTCAATGTTGGGGACCATGTTTATCTTAGGGTGAGGGCAAGGAAGAGTTCCTTGAAGCTTGGAACTTGTGCCAAGTTGTCACCTAGATACTATGGGACGTTTGAAGTGCTTGAAATAATAGGGCCAGTTGCATATAGAACTACATTGCCTGCTAGCACTATATCTCATAATGGTTTTCACGTTTCTTTGATGAAGAAATATGTACATGATCCTAACCATGTGATAAATTGGGATGTGATTCAGGCGGAACCTGAGGGAGAGTTACAAACTGATCCATTGCGCATCCTCAACAAGATGGTCACAGTCATCTGGAATTGAGCTGTTGGATAGGTGAAGGTGTAGTGGGAGTACTATGGTCTTGAAGAGGTTACTTGGGAGATGGAGGATGCCATGCGATTGACACATCCATTTTTGTTCAATTTTGCAGAACACTAAGGGTGGTGCCAGTGTATTATTTTTGTTCAATTTTGTAAAGCACTGAGGATAGTGCTATTGTAAGGGGGAGGGGAATGTAATACCCCAGTTTTGACCCCAAGGTATTAAATTGTACATGATGTATATATTGTTTGTAAATAATGGAAAGGAGCTCAAGGCCAAGTCCATGCCATTAATTTGGTATTTTGTGTATAAGTGATCAAGGTTGATGCCTATGGTTCATTGTGTTGGTTAATAATAGAGCATGTTTTTGAATATCATGTAAATGTATAAATTTATAAAATATGACAACTAGCTACGCACTACAACTTCAAAGAGATGGGGGCATGATTTCACAAGGAATAGGGAGGGGAGTTAGTCAAACCCCCTGAGCCAATAGGTGTGACCAGATGTCAATGGGGAAACCCATGAAATATCAGCTACCTTTTTGTCCTATGTCTTCAATCATTAATTTCTTCCAGAAGTTTGTTGAGGAAGTTAATGCCTTGGGAAGAGCAAGGCATGGCAGTATGATTGTGTGTCTAAGAAAAATTGCAAGTCTACAGTCTGGGAAGCCACATTTTTTCTTGTGATGCAAGAAAGCATGTGATGCATGTCAGTCCTTCCTTTCCATCAGTGCCAAAAGGATTTTTTTGTACACCCAACGTTCATTGTGGGGGTTATTCTATCGTTCGATACCATTCGATCATTTTGACCAATTCGTTCATTCATAATGTGGTGGTTTGACTATCCTGAGTCATGGAAGCGTGTTTTCGCTGTGTTTTTGTTGAGTGAATGGGTAGTGGAGATCTCTCGATTTTATTATAGTGTGGTCATCCGTAGTTTGCCCAATGTTGTTTCTTAGTGGTTCATTGTTTAGAATGGTTTCCTTACTATATTGAGTGGTGTAAGGTGTTTCTGTGGTGGTCTCCTCTTTTACAGAGGGAGTGGAGCCTGTTTTTGTTGTGTTTACATTGTGGATTGTTGTGATGTGCATCCATATTTTGGTCTAAAGACTTAGGAGTTGAAGAGGCCCAAAATTGGCTGATAAGCCTAGTGAAGAGAGGAACCTCACAGATAGATCAAGAGGGACTTAAAAATTCTTTAATGCACACCCTGGAGAGCACTGGAAGGGAAGGTATGGCCCAAGGGAATTGTATAGTAGTGAAGGGAATACTTCCTTGTGTTGGGTGTGTAGGTATTGGGGAGTTCCAAGATAGATAGAGCTGGTGTAGGTGTCTATAGCTCTGTAGTTGAGCTCACTAGCTTAGCAATTCTACCTTTCCAATTCCTTAGCATCCTGTGAAACCAATTAGATATTGGCTTGGCTGTGTCTTGTTGTGCATTTTGGCCTTGTGAGTAATCCTTGGCTAGATAGCCTGAGAAACCCACTGTGAATGATGGCTTGGCTGAGTTCCTGATAAACCCATATGTTCGCTTGGATGGTACTTATTGTGGAATTTGGCTTGAATTTGATTAGTTTAATAAACCCAACTGGTTGTTGTATTGACTGTGTGTGTTTTGATCTGGCTTTGTGTGTGTCTATTGTTCCCTAGTTCCTTGTGGAGGTCATGCCTAGCTCAATGGTGGTAGTTTTGTTGAGATACTGATGAACACAACTGGCCTATGGTTGAGTGGAACATTGCAACCCCATAGCTAGTTGCGAGATAGCTTCATATTCAAAGATATGTATCTATTTTATTCTATTTATGCAATGTATTTGATTATGAATGAATATGATGAATGCTTGCTAATGTTCACTAGAGTTTACTGTTGATCAATGTTCCTACATTTGCAACTATATTTGTCTTGTATGTTTCAATGCATTCTTCTTGTGATCATGGAGGCTAGAATCTTGGTTGCAGGGTTAGAAATGTAGCTAAGTTGAAGGTAAGATGTGTGTTTTTGCGACCCAAGATCCGCTTGCGGAAGGCGGGAAACCGAAAAAAGAGCAAGGAAGAATGTTGGAGTTTCTGATTTTTGAATTCTACAGTACGGAAGGAAGAAAGGCGGAAGCGAAAAAGAGTCAAAAATTCCAAGGAAAAAGTGTATTTTCTACACCCCAGAATCTGCTTGCAGAAGGTGGAGTGTGGGAGGCAAAAAATGGGGAAAAGGTCGTGGTAAAAAGGTTAAGTTCTAATTCCTGAGTTCCACACTAGAATGTAGAAAAGAGGAATGTCGAAGGAAGAAACATGGATAGGGAATTCCGTCGTTTATTAGTCTTCTAATTTCTGAGTTCCTCACTAGAGGGAGGAAGGGCGGAAGGCGAAAGGAGGAACGTGGCTGAGTGTGACTCCATTGAAGGGTTATGTTTCCGAATTCTGAGTTCTGAAGGAGGAAGGGCGAAAGGAGGAAGGCGGTAGTCCATTGAACATTTTTGTTAAAATTTGTTCTTCCAACTTTTGAGTTCCAAAGGCAGAAGGCAGAAGGGAGGATGGAAGAAAGATGGAAGGCAAAAAGGTTGTCAAAGGTTTTTGACGAATGTTGATTCTTTGATTTCTAAGTTCCGGGCGGAAGGTGGAAAGGAGGAAAGGAAAAAGGTTAATGTTTTCGTCGTGTTTTGTGTTTCGAATTCTGAGTTCCACAGAGCGTAAGGCGGAAAGGATAGGTCAAGTGCAGAAAAGGTGTTTCCGGTCATTGAAGGGATCTATGAAGGGAAGAAAGACTGTTACAGTGCTTTCTAAGCCTAAGAATGAATGTTGAAGATTGTGTTAATGGCCATGCCCTGTGTTTCGAAAGAAGAACAGGGTTCCTTAGCATTTTTTTTAATTATCTGCATTATTGGGTATGGGGACGTTACAAGACTACCCAAGACAAAACAAAAATTATGCAATAAACACCACATAGACACACTTTGTTCCCCTTGCACCACACATACCACATAATCCATAGTTTCACCATAAGCTCCACATGCATCACATTGTGCAACACATGCCACACACAATAGACACATGGTACAACATGTACCATTGACATAGTTTGTTACAATGCCACATATAAGTCATGCTTGGACAAGGAGTAGTCAACTCCTATCATGCAACATGCAATCAACATGGTTATGAAGGTGATGAGTCTTCTGATTGATCTTTGTTTGATATGGCTAACAAATGACACAAGGAAAGACAACAACACAACAAAGCATACAATATGATGGACAAGAAGTTATGGCACTACATACATTACAACAAGTTTCAATATGGTCTATAGAATAATCATTGGCAAGAATATTGATCGTTGAACATAGTCTGAAGTTGCATAAACATAGCATCATTTGACGCTAAAGGAATAAAAACAACTCAACTTCCACAGAACTACTAGATGCCATGGGAATAAACACAACACAACTTCACGCTACACTCAATGCCATTTATCTTCACCCAATAATCATTAACACCCTTTTAGGACACAAAAAAACAAACAAATACAATCTTCCATTAAGAAAAAAGTTATATTTTACATAAATTAAAAATGGGCATGATTTAATGAACTTAATATTTGTTTTCAAATTAAGGTCATATTTCCTATGAATGTGGAGTATATAGATAACATAGAAATATATGTGTGGAAAATTGGACTTGGACATTTGGTTTCACTTGTTTAGCTTCACTTGGACCAACTTAGTAACACATAGCATCGTTAGATTGACTTGGACCTACTTCGCTTTTAGACATCACATGGTAGACTTAACAACCAACATCCATGACAGCATCCATGACTAAGGGTTTGTTGGGACTTACTACTAAGTTGATTTGACTTGGATAGAATTTTCTCTTTGATATTGCATGGAATAAATGGACGCATTTTGAGTAGAATCTCCATTTATCATCATGAGAATTAAAGATGATGAACGTGTTTCTAATGAAATTTCCACTGATCATCTATCGAAAACTAATGATAATTGGATATTTCTAATAGCAAAACTATTATCTTTAACTCTCTAAAGAGTGAGTCTACAGTGAATTTACAATAAGCTCAACGCCACAAGTTTAAAGTGTGAAAGCATCCATGCTCAAACTCACTAACTAATTTTAGGGATATGTTTGATCAACTATATTAAAACGATATCTTTATGTAGAGTTTGTATGGAGAAAGATCATAAGTTTTGTCTATTTTCTTATAGAAATTAACTAATGGTAGATGGATGGATTCTGAATTTATTTTCTTATACTGATTCTCTAATGGTGAAATATCGATGTATTTGGCGCAGGTTGTTTGACTACATAAAGCGCAACGATGATGGAAAACATGAGCAGATTCCAATGAGAGCGCCCGTTCTAACAAACGTATTCTTGTCGAGCCAAGGCCCTTCATGTGAGACATCCTTCGTTGTTCGTCTCTCGGTGTCCAACAACTTTGAAGAGATTGTAGAAAAAGATAACCTCAATAACCAGTCTTTGCATGCAGAGCGTTGGAGCGGGTGATGTGCTGCTGTGAGAAAGTTTGGAGGATTTGACAGTGACCAAAATATTGTTGATGAGGCCCAACGCCTCAAAACAAGCCTCCTTACCGCTTGGGCAGGCTCAGCTACCAACAACACCCATAACAGCAACTGTGTGCCCAAGGATAAGGAGCCTACATGGATATTTGATGTTTCCCAATACAACTCTCCTTTTGAAAATGAGAGCAGGTTTAATGAGATCTGGTTCACTTGGGACACTTTTATGGATTCCAACTGTACATAGAAGAAGATAATTAGCTAGTCATGTAGTAAGATATGTATCCCATATTGGAGATTAGTGTGATTTGTTTCATTTCACTTCCACTTAAATCTCTGTGGCTATGTGGCCATTGTTCATTAGCTATGTGACCATTATTCATTGTTCAATCACACTATGTGACCATTATTCATTGTGGGCGTAATTTTAGCATAATTTCATTCCAATGGCTATGTGGCCATTGTTCATTAGCTATGTGACCATTGTTCATTGTTCAATCATGGTGTAATTTTAGCCTAATTTCTTTCCGAATATAACAGAATAGTTAACCATGTTAAATACCTATGTTAATTCTAAATTAGCTTACCGTAGCTATTCCATTTCTTTTTATTTTTAATATATTGTGATTCATGAAATATTCTGAATTCACTTTTCATAGCTATTCTATTTCTTTCAGTTTTAATATATTGTGATTCATAGGACCATTTTCAAGTTGACCTCACTTTCGATGGAAAAGAAGCATATCATCATTTATAATAACTTTTTTTAACTTTTTAAATCATGGAGAGGTTACTCTTTCAGCTTGATAGCATAGTTTTAATTATTTAGATTTAAGTTTTTAAGTATTACTAAATTATCTAATATACTAAATCAATTAATATACTAAATCTAACTAAAAAAATATGAGAGAATATAAACCTGATTTAAGTGGTAAGGTTTTAAGGAGAATATCTACTTTAAATTAGCTTTATTGTAGGTTGATTGAGACTTGAGATAATATTTGCAATTTACTTTAAATTAGCTTTATTATAGATTGATGGAGACTTGAGATTATATTTGCAATTTTTTTTGAGGTGAAATAATTTTTAAATTATAATATTATATTTGCATTTTCTTTTGAGATAAAGGTTTTTTGGATTATAAAATTATATTTATGATTTGTTTTGAGATTGAAGATCTTTTGGACTATAAGATTTGGAGCTTGAGATTATACTTACTATGTTTTAGAAGGTTGAAAATATTTTGACATATAAAATTTTAAAGTTTGAGATTATATTCTTAATTTGTTTTTAAGTTTAAGTTTTTTTTAATAAGATTTTGGGTTTTTTGTTACCTACAAAATGAATAAGCATAGTAATAAAATAGAATTTCGAGAGAGAGATTATTGTAATCAAAATCACGCTCTTAATAATGAACATCATAAGATCTTCAAAAAGAAACCGCTAAAAAAAATTTTGAGAATTGAAAATGTAAGCTATTAAAATATAAAAATATATTTGCATCTTAATAATGATAAAGATGTATAAATAACCTTTTTTATTTTTAAGAACACAATTTTATTATTTATTTAGTATTATTATTGTGTACTCTTATTTTGTGCCCTTATGAATGTTTAAATTAAACATATTTTCCAAATGTTTTCAAATTACTTTAGTTTCCTAATATTTATGATTTATTAATTTAATTTTGTTCTAAAACAATTTATAAACATAATGGAAAAAAATCTTCACAAATTATGCTTTTACTTTAAAGTAAAATTCTAAACATAAGTTTTGATTGTTAGAAATTAAAGAAATGTCAAAATACATTCTACTTATAAAAAAAAAAAAAAAACCAACAAAGATTCATACNTAAATAACACAACCAAATAATAAATTAAATAAATAACACAAACAAATACGATGTTAAAAAATAGAATTAAAAAAAATTAAATAAATAATACTAACCTTAAATAAATTAATTAATTAATTAATTAAATAATACTAACAAATATGATGTTGTAGAATATATTGAACAATGAAACATTGAAACAAACATAGGCATGTAGATATTATATGTCTATAAATTTTTATATTTAAATTCAGTAAATTATTATATTTAATATGGTCTATATTATTGTCATTTTGAAAATATTTTAATAAAAAAACATAGATTTGCTACATAATATTGATAAAGATGATGTTAAAAACCTAATTTAATAATAGAAAATTGAATCAAGCATAGGTATATATTTGTTGTAATATGCACGTCATTAAATTTATTTTTTGAACTCAATAAATTATTATGTGTATAGTTGACTTATAAAGTTCAAAAAGTTAAAAGACTTTGTTTTATAATTGAGTATTAAAAATAAAATAAAAAATGTATATGAAAATTTAGTTGGCATATTAAAAAAAAATGAAAAATCATGATCAAATGATGCTATAATTATATGTGGAGAAATACAAACAATTGTTATTCCACAAATGATTATATCAAAACACTTATTGCTATGCACGGAAAAAATATTGGAAACCATACTAAAGAGATTGTACAAAAATAACAAATTTTAATTACAATTATATGCAACGATGAACTCACTTGTTGGGAAAGAAACCTTACAAATATAGACTCAAGAAGGTGTTAAACTTATGGTATATAAGTATTTGGTGGTTAATTTTTATTTTTCATTGAATATAAGGGATGAAGTGTCACAACAAATATCACTAGTTTAATTAGTATGAATCCCATTTATATATTTTGTTATTGACAACTCAAATAGTATTGTTCAGTAAATTCAAAGAGAGTGGCGCTAAAATTGATATCCCACTCATCAGATTAGCAAAAATTAAATTATGGTATTTTATTCATACCACTCTTTATGTCATGTCTTGTCATTACTATGTGTCATGTGTGGTAATTACCGTGTGTCATGTGTTGTAATTACCATGTGTAATTTGAATTATATTGTGACAGTGTCATGATTTTGGTAAAACCTTTTGGAAAAAAACACTTTCTCCTCCCAAATTGATGCTTTCATTTCCCAAATTCTATTAGATGGGAAAGAGAAAGGGATGAGTTGTTTTACGAAAAATAATGTGTTGGTGGAAATAAATATAGCCATTGTGGAATTTTGGCTTAATTCCATTCTACGCACCCTATTGATATAAATGATCCATTATTGTCAAATGTCACTATCAATTGGAAAATATAAAAATATGTTAGCCTCAATATTCTTCCTTCTTCTTCAAGTGCTCTCTTTTAAAATATTGGCTTTGTAGAAGGTCAAATTCACGTGAGATATTTGTTAGAGGAATTTGAAAATGATATTTATATATTCATTGAGAATTTGCATAGAAGGTGGTAAAATCTATAATTCAAACAATCTCATGAATCCTTTTTATTAGGAGCAATTTTGTTAGAAGATGGAAGATGTCATGAAGATAAGAAGACTAGGTTTCTTTGAATTTTTTGAAGGAAAGATGGACATGTGGAATCTAAGTGTTTCAAGAAGATGGAATCCTTGGAAGTAACAATGATGAATCACTACATTAACATTGATTCTTCTTCTAACTCTACTTATCATGGACATGCACTTTATGCTTCTAGTTTTTCCTTCATTGCATCTTCTTGTTATTCTTCTAGTGAGTGACTCATTGATTTCTGAGCATCTTAGCATATGGTTAATGATAAAGCCTTTTTTCTTCTCTAAATGAACGTATCACCAAAAAAATATTTGTTGGTGATGATAGATCTCTTAATGTTGTATGATTTGGAATAGCTTGACTAGATTATTCATGAGACCATTTTCAAGTTGACCTAACTTTTGGTGGAAAAGAAGCATATAGCTATTTATAATACTTTTCTTTTGACTTTTAAATCATATAATGATTACCATCATCATCACCATGATCATTGATCATCGATCATCATCATCAACATCGCCATGATCATCTTCATCATCTTCATCCTCATGATCATCTTCATCATCTTAATCTTCATCAACATCGCCATGATCATCTTCATCCTCACCATCCTCACCCTATGTCAGACCTTACCACTAGTACCCCCTACCCTTTCTCTTTGGCACACACACACAAATCCTTGTGTCAAACCTTACCACTAGTACCCATTAACCTATCTCTCTGACACACACATAGACATTCATATGTCTCCCATTACCAATAACACCCCCTAACCTATCTCTCTCTCACACACATATCCCCATGTATCCCCTTATTACACACCCCTACAATTGTAAAACAATATAGTTAGGTTGAAGAAAAGGGGATGTTAAGGTGCAAAGACTAAGGGAGTGCTTGTTAATTCCCCCTAAACCTTGAATGATCCCTTAGCCATGCAACTACCTTCTTAAATGCTCCAAAATTCTATTAGAGTAAAACGCACACATGTTTTATGTATCCAAAAAGTTCCCTCGTTTTTGTTAACAATAACGCGTGCGCATTTATTCTTAGTATAAACAATAGCAGTCCCTATCTGAGAAACATTCTAACACATTTCACACAGGTTTGATAGTATGCATGCAATTTCAAGTTACAGACAGTGTGTGAACATTCTCTTCTTCACAATATTATCACACAAAATTGTTTTGTGAATCAAGCATATCCACCACAAGTTTCTAAGTTTTTCTTGGAGCATGGTATACACTGAGGAGCAAGAAATAAAGAATGAATTGAGCAAGAAAGAATCCATTAATTTAGCAAGGAGCCACATAGAGCATCTCCACCATTGTTTTTCTTGCAATTGAGGAGCTAGTAGAGGCAACATTAACTTGGTCACTGTGGTGAAGTATGTATACAATTGAGCAAGAAAGAAACCAAGTTTGGAGAATTTCCCATTGAGGAGCATCATACAACATTTCTACCATTGTTTTTCTTGCAATTGAGGAGCTAGCAAAGGCAATGCATTCTTCCCAATATCCCCCCTAGCTCAAGAGTATGTAGACACAATTGCCCAAGATATTTACCAAGCTTGGGGAATTTCCTATTGAGGAGCACCATAAAGCATCTCTACCATTTTTTTTCTTGGAATTGAGGAGCTAGCAAAGGAAACATTCTTCCCAATCTTCCCCCTATCTTGAGTATCTAGACACAATTGAGCAAGAAAGAACCCAAGCCCTTGGTAGTTTCCCATTGAGGATCTAGAAAAGGAAACCATATATATCATTGATCATTGTGGTCATGGGAAACTCACGTAATCGAGCAAGAAAATTAGCAAGGAAGTGGTAACCCAATGAAATCATTAAAGAAATTAGAGAGAAGAAAAGAAATGACATGACCAATTGAAGACGCTCTATGGACACTCAACCAATTCTGATTATTGAGGATGCCACAATTCTTCCTACCAATCCACATCAATAAAGACAAAATCATTTGCTTGAGGGGTCTTCGGTCACCATATCAGTAGAAGAATGAGCACTGCATGGCACTGATCAAGGAGTAAAATGTAGGTGCACATCAAGGCCACCTGAAACCTTTCTAGATTTAATTGAATGTGGGTATACAAGTGACGAAATTAGAGATACATTGAATGTCGAAGGTATGCTCAAAGAAGACAATGTTGTTCAGACCACTCAAGAGGATTTCCAATTGCCACCGTTCGACCATTGGGAAGACACAAAAGGATATGAAGGTCATGTTCAAATGCCAGACCGACCGGGTGATATGGTATAGGGTGCAATTCCAACCTCCCTACCTCCATTAGCAACTTCACGCCGAAGAACTCCAAAACGTATACAAATCGATGAAAGTCTCATTGGTTCGCTTGAAGGTAGAATGTCTAAACGCAGTATTGCATATCAAGCTCAACAGATACTTGTCAACTATTTTGATTCTAAATGTGATGGAGATAAATGTAGATTATTTATATCGTTGTTAAAATCTAGGTCTATGACTGTTGTTAGGAAAAACTTAAGGATAAAGATGATAAATAGTTTTGAACCAAGTTTAGTATGTTTTCAAAAGTTTGGTAGATGCATTTAGTAATATTTGAAAGAAATCTTGTTCAAAGGATCGTAATGCAGCTTGTCGTGTGTTGTCACAATCAATCATGAACAAAAGCATCAGGGCCCTTCGACTTCTTAATCCTACATCCAAACTTGTAGGATTGGGTATCAAAGCACTCTGTAGGTATTGTTCTAGAAGAGAACAACTTGACTCTGGTGAAACAGATGTCTGGTCCTTCATTGGCAGGTTGCCATGCTCCGATATGAAGCTCATTGATGTGGTAAAGGGACTGGTGCAAGATTTTTGGCGTGACAATAGTAGACCTTCATGCAACCAAAAAGATGCACTAAAATTGAGAATGGGTTCAAGGGATCGTGTGCCCCACATTGAAAATTTTCTTGAAATGACACAAAAATAATTATATGAGAGGTTTAGGCATGAACATAATGAACTTAACTTGGGCCAAAGATCCTTCGAGAAATACAAACCATAGTATGTTAAAATAAACACAACTTGTAACACATGTTGTTGTCGATATCACATTGAGTACGCTTATTATTATGATACATATATACATATATTGCATGTTTTTCATAACACTCTTGTGCAGGAATGCTCAACTACATTGCCACCGACATCATCTAGAGAGTTTATCCATAGCATCTTATGTAGAAGGACAGAAGGTTGCACATTTTATCAAAGGCCTTGCGCAAATGGGACATGCCCAAGGTGTGGTGGAATGGCATTTTTGGACAAATGCATACATGTCACCAATGAGCATGAACTTGGGAGACATGAAGTGAACTTGTAGTCATTCAAATATGTCATGTATGATATCAGTGGAGGGAATGAAAGGAAAAAAATACAATTGGTCACCTATCAGGTAAGCAACGAGTTCCTGAATAGTAATTTTTCCTATTGATACTACTTCATATATGTAACAACCTATTGATATGTACATCATTATTGTTTATCTACCAAGTACCGGTATGCAACTTCATGGAGGAATTCTTTGAAAAGACACAACATTATGTAAAGCATGTACATGCATCTCCTTGGAAAGATTGTTGGAGACATTTACCACCATACACACTCTTTTTGGTTAATTTTGCCTAGTTAAACCACTATCCTAAGTATTATTGAATTAATTGACATTAGAGGAGCACTAGATGACATCAGCTAGATCACACCCATGCCTACCTTCAATCAAGGAAGCTAACTTAGACTTCTCCTACATTCGGGGAGGCTGACTGGAGCACTCTGGGGGTGATTTGAGTGTCATTAATGCCCCATATTGCTAACTGATGGTTACAATCAGTTAAATAGAGCAGTGAAGGTGCCCTCCTTCATTAAATTGATTATTTATTGATTATTTAATGAATTGGAGTCAACAAAGGTGCCTCCAACCACTTCTGATGTTCAGTTACACTTCAGTTAACCTCATCGGGGTTCATTGGAGTCATTGATGCACTACCACTTGTTGGTTGGTTTGCTATGACATGTGTCTGACCTAATTTCAGTTAGAATCAGTCATTTATTGCACACCGAATTCAGTTAGGGCTCAGTTGAGTCAATTAGGGTTTTGATTAGTGGTTAACTTGAGTGTTGACTGTGGCTTACATTCAGTTAAGCTAAACTCACTCATTCAATTCGATTGACCTCCTTGGGAATTCGAATTGCTTTGTCATTCATGCTTGCAGCATGATCTTATATTGTATTACTCATTCTTTTTGTGAATATACAGAGCGGCTACTCATTTTGTAGCATAATTACACCATGTTCATGACTTATTGTTATTAATATTTGATGAGACTTGTGTTTAGTACCTAGATTACTATGATAGATTAATATGGTATCAGAGCTCACGGTGGGATGAACCTCAAATCTCTCAAAAACAAGGTTTTTGACAGATCTTGCATGAAAATTGAGCAATAGCTCAAAAATCCAGCATTGCACCAAAAGCCAAGGCTTACCACTTAATACCCCAAGTAAAGAACTTATTGATCAAGCTTTCTTGATTGACTATGCTGGGTGTGATGAAAGCCTAAAATATGCATGTTGTCTGACCTTACATTGCCCCTTTTGTTGTGATTTTTAGGTTTTTGATAGGTGAAAGCATTCGCTCCAATAGATTCAGACGGCTTCTTCCATAGATCTCTTGACTCCGTTCAATTTCCACTCATGGAAAGGAGACATGGAGATCTAGCTAAGCTCCAGAGGACTCTATAGGGTCACCATGGACACTGAACAAGAGCCTGGTTCTGCAATAGACAAATCTAGATTCTTGAACAAGAAGGATGAAGCATTTAGATTCTTGTGCCTCTTTGTTTCCTGGGATATTCTTTTCCATACTTTGGGATTGAAGACTCCAAAAGAACTTTGGGACGAATTGGAAGCCCTGTATAGAAAGCAGGATGATTTGAGAGTTTACAAGCTCGAAAATGAATTGATGTCTCTCCAGCCCTCTAATTTTGAGACCTTGAATGACTTTTTCACGAAGTTCAAGCACATTTTCTTACTGTTGAAGAAATGCAAAGTGGAGAAAGAGGATGATCAGATCATCGTTGCCATACTCTCCAAACTTGGAGCTGATTATTTAGTTTTTGTCTCTACATTCCGTGCGCAGAATCTCACAACCCCTGGATGGAAGATTCCTACACTCAATGCCTTCATTGAGTCCCAAACAAGTGAACATGATAAGCTTTTCCAAATGGGGATCATTAGATCCTCCTGTGATCAAGCCCTCCATGTCTCGGGGCCCAAAGATATGAAGGGTAAAGGAAAGCAGGAGAAGAACCCAAAAACTAAATTTGAAGCTTCCAAGCCTAAAGTTGAAAACCAGCAGCATGATGAGTCTTCCAGCTCAAAGAAGAACAAAGGCAAAGGGCATCATGGAAAGGAAAAATTCAAGTGTTCATACTGCGGGAAGGGCTTCCACCATGAACATGCCTGCATGAAGAATAAGCTTGATGAAGCTACCTCTCTCCTTGAGATAAATCACATCAATGTTTCGGAAATATTTCGAATGAGAGATCAGCAAGATCGAGAACCAAAGCATGAAAAAGGTCATGCCCTCATGGAAATCACTTTGAAGTCCAAAGCACTCTTGATTGATTCTAGAGCTTTGAACCACATGCTGGATGAAAGAGACTCCTTTTCATCCTTGGAGACTGGAAAATCCATCCCCATCCACATGGGAGATGACTCCACCATCATTTCAGAAGGACAAGGTACGGTTGATCTTGAGAATGGCTATTTTTCAAATGTTTTGTATGTAGCATCTCTAAAATCAAATCTCCTTAGTGTCTATCAGATGACACATAAAAGAGTGCTTAAGATAGTATCTTTTGAGCCCAAATTATGCTGAGATAACAGAACTTGCATCTGAGAAACTAATTGCTAAAGGCCTTGCAAACCATCATGCAAAAACCTATGAGTTCTCCCACTTTGTGGTGGATGCAAATCCCACCACTCTGCTAAATCATGGAAATGAAGTTAGTAAGTTGTACCATGAAAGGTTTGGCCATCTAAATTTCAAATATTTGTAGGAATTACAGAAAAAATCCATGGTTGAAGGCCTCCCAGTCATCAAGGCAACCACTGGTAATTGCAAGGGCTGTGTGGTTGGAAAACACCCTGAGCACAAGTTCGATTGAGGGAAGGCAAGCCGAGCTACATCCATATTGGGGATGATACATTTTGATATCAGCGATCTGATTCCTATCACATCCATGAATGGATGAAGGTATCTTCTGACTTTTATTGATAATTTTTCAAGGTACACATGGGTTTCCTTTCTCAAAAAGAAGTTTGAAGTATGTGAAAAATTCTCTGAACTGAAGGCCTTGATCAAGAATGCCTCTGGGTTTAAGATCAAGACCTTGAGATCTGATAATGGTAGGGAGTATGTCAATAATGATTTGCTGCACATATTCTCCCAAAGTGGTATTCAGGTCCAACATTCAATTCCCTACACTCCCCAGCAGAACGAAGTAGCGGAAAGGAAGAATCGGTCTCTCAAGGAGATGACCACCTGTATGTTGGAATCAAAGAAGTTGGCTGCAAATTTGTGGGCTGAAGCCATGCATGATAAAAAATACATTCAAAATAGGGTGCCACACTCATCCATGAAAGGGAAGATCCCTTTCAAAGCATACTTTGGACACAAGCCGGATGTGTCGAACCTATAGGTGTTTGGGTCCACTGCATGGGCCTGGATTCCACTTGATAAAAGAAGGGCTTTGCAACCGAAAAGTATCGAATTTCTATTTATTGGGTATTGTGATGAATCAAAAGGTTTCAAGATACTATATATCAAAACAAAATATATCATCATCAAAATAAGTGTCAAGTTCGATGAGTCTCTTTAGGAGGTGGAACTAGTGGAGGAGAAAACTGTTGAATTTCCTTCCTATTCTATTGAATATTTGGATGATGAAATTGGGGGTGATGACCCTGATTTATATCCTCTGATTTATGATATCAGTGTGTAGAAAACATCAGATGCTGAATCAAAACTTGAAGTACAAAATCATCTTCCCATATGGGCCCGACAGACACTCTCCTCCGCACATTGGAAATTCAGATGATCCAAGGGGAACCCGGTCTAATTTCCAAAGAGCAGGTATTGCACTCTCTTGTCCTGATAATTTGTTGTCCAAAACTTGTTATTTGATGATTATTTCAGACTCAAAATCCTACTACCATGCTTGGAAGGATCCAATATGGAAAGTTGCCATGGATGAAGAGATGAATTCTCTTCAAAAAAACACTACTTAGGAGCTACTTTATCTTCCTCCGGGAAGGAAATTGGTTCAATGCAAGTAAGAATTTTGGACCAAGGTTGCTGCTGAAGGTAGCACCTGAAAATATAAGGAAATGTTGGTGGCAAAAGGTTTCTCTTAGGTACAAGGTGTGGACTACCATGAGACCTTTGCACTGGTTGCAAAAATGGACTCCATCCGCCTTGTTTTGGCAATTTCAGCATCTAAGCACTGGGAAGTGAATCATATGGATGTTAAGTCAGCCTTTATACATGGAGATATTCATGAGGAGATATACATGAAGCATCCTGAGGGATACATCTTTGATCCATCTTTGGTTTGCAAGCTAAAGGAGTCACTATACGGGTTAAAATAGGCCCCAAGAGAGTGGTATTCCAAGATGGATGCCTTCCTTCTCTCGCAAAAATTCCAAAGGTGTAGATCAGATCCAAATGTGTATATACAGCAGTTTAATGGTCATTTAATTATTATTGTTTTATATGTTGATGACTTACTGATCACAGGTAGCACAGTTGCTTCCATTTCAGCCATCAACACTACTCTCCACAATGCCTTTGAAATGAGCGATTTGGGGCTCCTAAAACAATTTTTGGGGCTCGAAATTGAGCAAAATTCTGATTGGATAATGGTCACGTAGTCCAAATACATATCAGACCTATTATTAAAGTTTAACATGGCTGAATGTAGGCTTGCTCCATTCCCTTTCCTTTCAAGGATCATCCTTGAAGAAGGAAAAAGCACACCTCCCATGGACTGCACTATCTATCGACAGCTGATTGGTAGCTTGTTGTACTTGAAACATTCTTGGTATGATATATGTTATGCCATGAATTCTATATCAAGATACATGTAGTAGCTATTATACACCTGAATGGCACCTCTCCATCCGAGTGCTGACATCCCTCAGGTTGGCACACAAAAGGACACTTATGGATTGAGGTTTTCCTATATTCACTATACCTTGGTTTATGATGAAGTACATTCCCTATATGCCCAGCTGGTTACTTTGCCATTTTGCCATTTTGAGTTGCATTCACGACTCTCTCTATTGACAACTCATGCATCATTCGCGAGTCTCCTCTTCAGCAAGTCACGAATCTTGGTATTCGCGAGTTGCGCTTATATAGAGTCGCAAATCATTCACGGGTTGCTCTACTATAGACCCGCGAATGGTTTCCCCAAAATTAAAATATAAAATCTCGAGTTAATGGGAGATTAGTTTCAGCCATTTAACTTAATCCCATTAACTGCTATAACCTCCCTAACCTTCGAGAATTGCCTCATTTCATCCATATAAATACAGGCCTTGGGGAGGGGGTTTGAGAGTCATACTTGGAGAGCAAAGTTATGCTGGTGGATTGTCTACAGAAATATTTGGAGAAGAGAAACTCAGAGTCCTTTGGTGATAGAGGAGTCCTTGTTCAGACATTGGGTTGCAACCTAAACTCTTTCCATTATTGTTAATAAAGATATTACTTCTTCCATATGTGTTTCATATCTTGTAGATTGGTAAATGTTTACATTTCAATATGATATATGATTTTCCTAACCTGCATCTATATATATGAATCATCTTGTATCTGGAAGAGTGTTTATTAATAGGTGAAGGAGGAACTATCTTGGAGACTTTGGAAGTGGATCAAAGAGGGAGAAGATAGCAAGGATCAGCCTTCGTTTAATACAAGTAAGTCCTGCTACTTTCCTATTTCCTATTCTGTGCCTTTAGAGTCAAACTGTCTGCAAGTAATGAGTATGTTGGCAACCCCCCAGACCTAGGTTATTAGGTGAATTATCCTGTACAACAGAACTGGCGACTCCACTAGGGAAGCCTAGTCTGCTTTAGGTCTTTTTCTGTTTTCTTGACCAGTGTTTGCTTGAAGTCTGTTTGTGATTTTTATCCTGCTTCTTAATTACTTCAGCATTTGAAAGTATTGGGTTTTTTCTCTATTTTTGAGAAATTTTTATACCCATTCGCGGGTTTCCTTCTGGACAGTCGTGAATATTGAGTTGCATTCACGGGTTGTTCCACTAAACAGTCGCAAATCATTCGCGACTTGCACTACTAGACAGTCGCGAGTACTCCTGGAAAATGGGATTTCTGTGTGAAAGTTTGCTTGTTCTTTTTCCTGTTACAAGTCCTGTTTTCTGAGAAGATTTTCTTTAAGAGTGTTGTAGATTTGTTTGAATGTCTCAGGTGATCACATCTTAGTGCTTTTGAAAGCCCTTGAGTCCTTTTTACTTGTTTTATTTACTGTTTGCATCTTGAAGTTTTTTTTCCTGTTTGGGTTGTTGGTGAGAGTGCCTGAGTCTAGATCAGTGATCAGGGTCTTAGACTCTGTCTTTCCAGTCTGCTTTCTGTCATTTATGTATAAATTCAGGCCTGCAGTAGATTAATTTCACTCACAGCAATTAACAATTGATCATGCAAATTATCAACAATGGAGACTGAATATGGAGCT
>LPNX010633765.1:0-59406 GCA_001517045.1 Pseudotsuga menziesii
AAGAAGTGATAGGATGGGTATCTGAAAACTTCCATTGAAGGGAACAAGGGGTCGAGGTGTTAATACCTCGGTCGAGGGTTTAACAAGCCCTCGACCGAGGTACCTTTTTTTGTTTTTGGCAAGATGCGCTTGCCAAAAAGTGTTACCCAGGTCCGTGGATTCACCCATCTTTATACCAACCTTGCTCGAGCCTTAGGTGGTTTTGGCTAGAATGAAAAGCTAGCTTAGGAAGTGTATGGTCTCCCATGTTATTGATTTTGTACTTGTACAACAGGATCCTAGTCATAGCTAGGCTCTTGATAGGGGAAAGACCCACTTCTATAAGGAGAATAGGATATGGTGTACATTGCTTTTAATTTTGAGGTTATACGTTATAAAACGATTTTGAATTTGCTCAATATTTATCCAGAATTCTCTAGAGATCCTGAACCCCAAACCTCACATCCATACAAGATAACAGGAGTGACTAAAGTTTCTAAGAGAAGCTTCTTTTTATCCCACATCACAAGGTTTGTTGCTTTACAATTATTTTCAAGACCAAAGTAAGCTTTCCACCCTCCATTAATCATTTTCTCAATGTTATAGAACGAGTTGAGCTTGTGATGAATATCAATTCATAGGTATTTGTAAGAAGAAACTTCCTCCAAGTTGTTGTTGTCATACACAAAATTAGCGTAAGTGTCCTTCTTGGATTTGATAATCATAACTTTTGTTTTGTCAATATTGACAGTCATACCTATGATGGTAGAGCAGAAATCCTTAAGAAGTCGTAGTTGCTTATCAAGATCATGTGGATGCCTTGCCAGAAGAACAATACGGTTGGCATAGAGAAGAAGGATGATGACTATTTCAGTTAAGAACGTGCTAGCACAACGTGCTTCTTCTAAGCAACCTTCTAACTTATCGATATAAAATCTTTAAGATAAAATATTAATATTTCATTTCAAAGATTAAAAGCTTATTGATCTCAATTAAAATTGAATATATTAATAATTAAACAAAATATTAATTTTCTATTTTAAATTTTTTAAATGCTTCAGATAAAATAATCTCATTAAAA
This sequence comes from Pseudotsuga menziesii, assembly GCA_001517045.1. Taxonomy (NCBI): domain Eukaryota; kingdom Viridiplantae; phylum Streptophyta; class Pinopsida; order Pinales; family Pinaceae; genus Pseudotsuga; species Pseudotsuga menziesii. The sequence continues at coordinate 1,061 of LPNX010633765.1, forward strand.
TAATAATTAAACATAAAACATGTTTGATGACATTTAAAGTTTGAAGAAATGATAAATAAACTATGAACTCTAATTTTGCTCCGATGACGTGGTACGTACGTAAAAATCAGATAATGCAGAAAAAATCACCATCTAGGGATTTCCACTGTATAGGATCATTTCACACAAGTTAGTGGAATATTTTCTGACATGAAATCTCTGAGGGACATGCGTCGCACTTCTGCAACACTTTGGCGGATGAACAACGCCGATAGGCATCACGTGTTCATCCGTCATACTCTTGTGGAATTTGATCGTTTGAACTGTTTTTCTTGTGGATGAATAATGTTGATAATAATAGGTATCACGTGTTAAGCTATCATAGTATTGTGGAATTTGATTGTTTGATATGCTTCTTGGCAAGATGAATTTCTTGAAACTTTAGCTCTATATATGGCGGTATGGATGACTAATTTTGTTAAGGTATATGCTCTTTGATTGGGTTTTGACCATCCATCCTTAATCAAGGATTAATAGAAGGCAACAGCGCAATGTCAATTCTGGTAATTCCTATGTACATACATTCATGGTTAAATTGTAAATCCGTATTTCTTAATGTTTCTTTGCTTTCCCTAGCATTTGTGTCCATCATAGTGTTTTGTCTTGTGAGACTAAAGGATCCGCCCATTTATTATAAACCCCTCGATCGAGGTTCATACCTCGACCAAGTTAATACCTCGGTCGAGGGCTTTATAAAACCTCGGTCGAAGGCTTAAAAATCCATCGACCGAGGTACGTTTTTTTGTTTTTGGCAAGATGCGCTTGCCAAAAAGTGTTACCCAGGTCNCCGAGGGCTGAATAAAACCTCGGTCGAGGGCTTTATAAAACCTCGGTCGAAGGCTTAAAAATCCATCGACCGAGGTACGTTTTTTTGTTTTTGGCAAGATGCGCTTGCCAAAAAGTGTTACCCAGGTCCGTGGATTCACCCTAAAGAGAAAATAAGATTTCTCATTGTTCCATTGAAAATGACTCTTGCAATGACAACAATTAATAACATATTTTATGCAAGTCCTATTACTGCTTCTATTTGTCCAATTAATAAAGAAAATTTTATTAATGTTGATGTTGTGAATCGACTACAAGTTTCAGAATCAGTTATAGAGAAGAACAAATGGAAAGAAGACTAAATAAATGATTAGATTTACAAATCAGTGATTATAAAATTACATATGAATTCATCACTATGGCTATAGACGAAAATATTATTGACATAATGTCGGGTTCTAATTGGCTAGAAACATTGGGTTCATTTACCTTCAATGCAACAAAGAAATTCATGACCTTCTCCAATGAGAAGAAGAAAATAAAAATACATGACTCATCAGTTACGGTCCCTTCATCACCAAATATAGACGAATAATCACCTTATGGAAGCTATGAAGGTTTAGAAGAAGAAATAAAGCGATTGAACAAACTCCTCATGGACAAGGATGAGGAAATTATGCAAATCAAGGAAAACATAGAATGGAAAGAAGTAGACATATGTCGACATCAACAACAAATAAAAGAGATCCAGTAGAAAAATGACAACATTAAAAAAGAGCAAAAGTTAGAGATCACAAAGGTAAATTTTTGTATTATCAAGCAATACTTAATAAATTTTTCGACTAAGAAACCATAATAAGATATTAGCTAAAACAAATAAATAAATTGAAAAATATTTGGAAAACATGACACTCTAATGAAGACATCGAAGGATAAATTCTAGAGAAGCGAGAAGAAAAGTGTCGCCTTCGAAATCATAATGAAGAAATTAAGGAACAAATTAAGAAGTCCAAATATGAAGAAAAGTCAAAAGAATAAATGATTAAGAAGATTCAAAAAGATAACAAGATGTTAGAAAACAAATTAGAAGAAATATAGAACACGACATTAAAATCTTCAAAAATACAGTTTGTAGAAAAAAGCACCATTACAGATCTAGTTCATATCACAGTTCAATATATCAACCAAGTTGAAGAAAAACATACATTAAAGTTAAGACGGGGAGATACTACCAGTATGATCAAATAAAATAGTGTTCCACATCGATATCTAAACCATAAAAGTCAGGAACAACTAACAAAATAATCGATAGTAGTGCAACCAAATCCCATGGCGTCAGTTCATTGTGGAAGCCCAATGTTTCACAAAGAATAAATTTAGGATGGATTGATCCTTCTACATTTCGAAAGTTGTGTTCAACACTTAGAATTTCATATCGACGTGTATCATCAATGATGACACAACATAGAAATATGTGACAACATTACCAACACATGGCATAAGTCTTCTTCGTCAATATGCTTTGAGGACAAAGCATTTTTGAAGAGGAAGAGAATGTAACAAACAAAATAACATATAAATATATCAATAAAAAATTAATTAAATAATAAAAGAAAAGTAATTAAACAAAATATTAAATAAATTTGATATGTAATTAATGGAATAGATAGAGACACACCTTGCCATTGGAAAGGCACATAAGACCATATTTAAATGGGCCACCAAATTGTAATTTAATCATCATTCATATCAATTCATATTCAATTGTAATTTATTTTCTATTGGTCGACTTGTTCAGTTTGATAGTCATCGAGTGTGTCCAGATACAAAACACAACCGAATGCACCAAACTGGATTGTAAAGGTATCTGCAAGCAAAACACCAAGCATGAGAAGACCCTCTTTTTTAGGAAGACTGATACAAGCCTCAATGTAGATAAGCATGGTATCCAAATCAAATATATTGCAGATCCATGAAGTATATAAAATGTTAGAAATGCGACCATGAAAAAATACACAGTGGATCCATGTCAAAATAGATCATAGCCACAAGAATATACAACATGGATATATTATATACTAGGAAAAAAACTAGAACTATAGTGGGTGTCAATTGGTTCTTCATATAGTACCAGTTTTATATAATGCATGGTACATTCATATGCAAGAAATAAAAAATGTGGGAGTTCTATTGAATCCCAAGGTCGTCGATCCAAACCACCAATATGCATGTGTTCTTACCATGTGAATAAATGAGTTGAAGTTGAACATGGGGAACATAATTTTATGATGAGTGTGGAAGTCAAGGTACTTAGTACATTCTAACAAGTGTGAATACATGAGTTTTCATCAAACACTCACATAATCTATCAATCAAGGGACATTGATGAATCCCCACTATTAATAATGAGGGAGCCTTGCACTAATGACTGCAAGCTTCAATGTATTACACAGTCTCTAAACGTCATTCCCAAAGAAAGATGATTTGATGTTTAGAGATCCATTGGAAGGGAGGTATTGAGGCATCCCCCATCAACCAATATAGATAAATATAAAAAATGTTTTCTTGGATAGGCCATGGACAATTTTTTATAGGAACACACCACTAGGTACGTCTATCATATGCACTAGGTGTGAATAGTGCACAAAAGGGACCCCTTGAGAAATAAGCGATAATTGGAGTCACTAAAAAGAGAGAGGAATTCCACCAATGATGAAAATTGAATCCAAGGTACAACACAAATAAAAAAAATGTGAATAAAATTCTTATAGTCAAACATAATGGAAAACCTCTTAGTTAGAGACCAATGATGATGTGTCATCTTTTGAGTGTGAGGTATCATACCAATGATGTAAGTAGGGCAATGTGATATCAATTCTCGACCATCTCCTTAGAGCAATGTATTTTTGTCGATAAAGAGTGACCAGGGATGATTTTAAGGAACCATACTTATTTAAAAGTGTATAAATGTTGGTGAATCTTACCAATTCTTAAAACGCCAACTATAAAATGTTTGGCGATATNACATATTTTATATCGTTTATATAATAATTTGATGATTTTTAGGGTGAAAAAATTTTACCCCCTCAAAATTGGGCGAAATAGGGCTTCAAACAATGCAAAATGGCAAATCTTTTTTTGGAGAAAAACCCCTAAAAATAGCCCATGGGCTAAATTTCGCCCCTAAAATTATCCTTGAGAGTGACCCTCTAGTGAGAAGTCAATGGTGACCTTTTACACTAGCATGAGTCCAAACATTGAATATAATGATGCAAAGAACAACTTGACAATAGGAAAGGACAACATGTAAAGTCAAGGAATATGAGGAATGGTTGACTCAATTTTGAACTTCATTTGAACAAAATGCATGACACATTTTGTGACGAGCAAGAAATAAAACCCATGGATAGAACAATGATATAAAGTCAACAATGCATGAGGCAATGAATACTACTCCATAGTGGTTGGAAGAGTAACCAATTAGAGGATTTCTAGACTCAGATCACGGTTCAGTTTCTAAGTCTAATACTACAACACGATTCTTGAAAATAGACACAATATAGGTGCTTTGTTTAAAGGTGACATGATTGTGTTGTGCAGGACATACATAGAATATCAAACTCCCTTCATCCCTCTCTCCTTTTTTATAAATATATGATTTTTTTGTCTTTTCCAATATAGTAAAGACTATAAAATATGCTTATTACATCGAAAAAAATGAGTGTCATAAGGAATGCAACTATTTTCCAAGCACACAGAATAGGCCTATGCAAAACAAATTGCAACAAAGGTGATGGGAGAGAGGTGGATACTCATCCACATGTTTCTTCCAAGGATTCAGTCTAGAATGCAAATGAAACAAATGCAAGTGACAAGAAAAATAATGAATGCAATGGAAGTAAGAAAGATATAGTCAAGCATTAGGCATAGTTGTGCAAGTAGCAATGAGAAAAGGAAAAGCACAATGAACCAAAATCGGAGCCTTATATGGAAATGCTAGAAATAGAAGAGAAACAAATCCATGAGGATTTTCTCAAAGTCATGGTAAAACTAAAAAGGCTCTTATGGATATGAGAAAAACTCTGCATGGAAACCAAAATAGTAAAAGATGGTGCTAACTATGATGCCTCTTATTAGGTAAGATTTTTTGTTGGACTAGTGCAAAATGAAAATAGAGAAGAATGATGCACCAATATCCAATAGGTTTGACCCTATGGTGAATTTGGGTGGAATAATATTTAAATGCATTGTAATAGAGGGGAGGCCTAAACCTATATGTGAGTTTCTAAATATACCTTCCTAGATTGATCAACGACTAGAGAATGAAGCCTAAGCAAACATGAATCCAGCTTAAAATCATGTATCCAAAAAACAACAATACCATGATCATATCTAAAAATACAAAAAGAGAGATCTAATACGGGTCACTTTGGTAAGGGTATTTTCAACTTCAATGTATTCAACAATATTATCTCACTAACATTTTTTAATCCAAAATCCAACAACATAGATGTCTGATTTTCGACATAATGCTGTCAACCATCCGACAATCATCTTCTTTTTAAACGTTGGTTGCACTTTGGCAGATATCCAACAGTAAAATCAACACACCATATATCTGACTTAGTCCGGTCAGATATCCAACAACTCCTCTTTTAATATTTCCATCGGATATCCGACCAATATCATTGTATAGGACATCGAAAGTCTGACAAATTTCATTGTATAGCAGATCGGATTCTTTCAAAGGATCCATCGAATATCCGACGGAATTTGCATTGTAGAACGTTATATATCTGATGTCTTTAGCCGTCAATGGTATAGCGACGACGTCAGATATCTGACACGTTTATTCGTCGGTGGTATGGCGACGACGTCGGATATTATGGAAGTTGTCGTTGGATATCCGACAAGTTTAGCCGTCAGTTATAAGGCGATGGCGTTGGATATTATGGAAGTTGTCGTCGGATATTCAATGGATCTGTGGTATATCTATATATCTCTCTCTCTCTATATATATCCCGTGACATGAAAAAATTCACCTAAGCTATAGAAATATGATATAATATAAAGATGGAGATCATGTTGAAGAGTGGGTCCTCCTAGTACTTAGGTTCTCACAATAAATACATGTGTTCATGGGTTCTGATTTTGTCACTTGCTATGTTTGATAATAATACCTATAAGATGTTGAAAGTCACTATTTTGTAGGTTATGTGATACATTTATTTCATTGTTATGCCATGTAAGACTCACAGCAAATCATAAATACTATAAACATTCAACACATGTTAAGGAAAATATTCTACAAACATGTAGTAAGCTTGATTAAGTAAAATATATTTTGAGGAAATCTGTCTCAAGATTTACCCAACATCTCTAATTGCATGGAAGAGGTTATTAATCCCAAAGGGGGTTGTGGAAAAGTTTGGGTTATGAAGGTATATCTTCTAGAACACCAACCTCTAATATCTAAAACATGTTTTCATACAAATAAAAACATCAAATCCTATCTAAGCGATCTAAATAAAATATGAACTATCATGTACATAGAATTATGCAATAATGGTGAATGTTCTTCGGATGTTTTAGTATAGACTCAATATTATTTAACGTAGATAGAAGTCCATCTATACAAAAGGAGTATGGTGCAGAAAGTATTCAAATAGATGTTAATATAATGAATTAGAGTGAGAAGCTGATGAGGGTAATTCACAAAGTTGCATAATAATGTTGTCCACAAAGCATAGTATATACGTAACAAGTTAATTATGATATCCTAGTAGCTATTATTCAATATTAACTATACCCATCTCAGTACTCAATTTATGGTATGGTGACACTAATTGAATAATCAACATTTACACATAGATACAAGATAGATGAAGTGCATCCATTCTGGAGGGAGAATCCTTTTCCAACACTAAATAAATCATAATGAGACGAATTAAATTCCAACGAATAATGAGAACCAAGTCAGGAAATGGTTTTGTTGGATCTTACTTCCCCTTCGTATCCCAATCCAACATGATATTCACTTTAATTCCAAGCACACCCTGCAAATTACACGAAAACATTAGACAAAAAATCCCTACAATAAATGCAACTCCATATCATAGAAAGGTATTTGAAATTTAATAGACTTCGATAAACAAAACAAGCACATTACTTTGATCTTATATCTAATAAGTATGTGAAAACCTTCACGCATATATCATATCAAAACCTTCACATGCATGGATTGGACCAATATTACTATGTTTTGGAAATGCATCACTCAATAAAACCCCGAATAGCTTCCATATTCAAATCTATATTTATGAGTAATGAAATATAAGCTGACAAAATGTCTTGGGCATCGAATTGATATAATTACAAGTTCGTCAAGAGGGGAGAGTAAATTTGTTCTTCTTATATATGTATATGTATCCCTTGCAATAAGATCTTAATGGCCATCTCATAAAACTGAATTGAACTACTAAGGATACTGAAGAAATACTTTTGCAGAAAAATCATTTTTCCATGTTCCTTAGGTTCTTCAACCATTGATGACCTCAAAACGAATTATGTAGGATCTTTATATAAATAAAGTGCATTTGATTTTGCAACTTCCATGAATCTTTGTTATTATAATGATTTCACTCACTCCCTAAAATCCCTGGATGTTTCAGGCACTACGCTTCCATTGGTATAATCTGGACCAAATGTAACAAAATGTTGAGCCATGGTTGTTCAAGGACATAAAATATACAAGGAGCTTGATCTTCTAAGTTAAGAACCTACAAGTGAGGAAAATGGCATTACAAAGTTAAGCATTTATGTAGAGGTGTTGGAAGATTTATCGGTGAAAAGTATTGATGACTTAGGCCATCTGCTCTTGAATGAAGACAAATTACAACAAGGGGAAGATATAACATGCAGCTATTAGAGATGACACAGGTTATAAACTTGATAGTCCATTCAAGTGCCAAATTAGTAATTACTTGTAGAAAAATGACTCAGAGGAGGTTGAGAAAGTTAAACATGATGAAAGTCCATCAGAAAATATAGATGGTATATAAAAAAGGTGAGGTAGTAAACCCATGAAAATTCGCCTTCTCAATACCCAACTCCATATCCTTGCTATAAGGAAAAGTATCCTATGACTGGGGTGAGGTCACCAACATACTAATTTAAATAAAATAGACATCCAAAGTCATGCAAACATCAAGATACGGATTGGATAGAATGAAAGTAGGACTTGGAAATCAAAATTGTGTACCTTACTTATGTAGGTTGGTCCAAGCTTTTAGTAATCCTTCAACTTTGGATTCCAAACCTTCAACTCCTTCACTTGAATACTTGCAAAATAGAAACAATACCTTTCTCAAAATCTTATGGGTACAATAAAATAACTATGAATTGAGACAAGGATATAAACCTGAATTTAACCATACATTCCACCTATAAATTTGATGTTTTTACTTTTTAAAGAATGCTTTAGAATTGCATATGTAATAGCAAGCATGAACAATTTTCTATACAACAGTTAAAGGTGCAAATGATGGCAAACAAATCACAATAAAGCTCATATTCAAAGCAACAATATGAGGGTAAAATATCTTATGTTTCTAACAGTTCTGGAAATAAAAACGAAAGATGAAAAGATGCAACTTTGCATCGATACATCATCCCTCTTGATGTCCTTTGTATTGTGTTTGAGCTTTGGGGGAACATAAAAGCATGATATCATATGAGATAAGATAATTTAGTAATGCCTGGGAATGACCAAAGAATAGGTTTTTGTGGATAGAAAATATAGTCATTAGACACCTCAAAGTGGCAGTGTCAATATCACTCCTAAATGCTAATCAAAGATACAAAGCAAGAGAAAAAGAGAAATACATGAGAAATGGCAAACTTGAAGCTAAAATACTAAACCTTGGAAGGAAAAGAGACACTAATCAATATCAAAGATATAAGTATAAGAAGAGGAGGGAGGTTAGGCATCATTGTCATCATCAATTGTTGTGATGGAGCCCATGCAAATCCGAATAAGATCATCTAACGAATCCTCATGATGAGAGACCCTGGCTAGGAGAACTTGGAAGGAAACAAGGAGTATCATGTCAAAAATTCCCTAACATCCAAGGCTGAAGGGAAGAAACTGGTGATGGGTTCCTAACCACTTGATTTAGGTGTGGGGGGGGGGCATTATGTAAGGAATTAGGGATTGGATGTGGTCAACGAGGGAAACCATGGTCAAAATTGGATGTGGTCAACAAGGGAAACCATGGTCAAAATTGCCAATCAATATGACCAACCATGGTCAATACAATGAATGAGGGTTAAGGGTCATTGCATAACTTGGTTATCTTGCTAGGAGGTTTGTGAGTTAGAAATTTAGAAGGTTTGGCAGTAAGTGGGTGGTGTGTAGTGAGTTACTAGCTTAGTAGCTAGAAAGTCGTTGGGTTGTTAGTTTAGGGGTTAATGGGCTTTTGTGTATGTTAGGAGGTTAGTGGGTATATGCAGTAAATATGGTTAACCATGGTCAATATATTGGTTATCTCTTCCCCAAAAATGTTTGTTAAAAGTTTAATTGTTTTGCACTTTAATTCTAGTTTGGCAATGTAATTAATTTCTTAATAGATTAGTTAAGATCCATATATAACTATCTTCAACATGTTTAGGACTGTCATTGTTATGACCAAAATAACTTGAGAAAAATTGATCTCTATCTAAGAAAGCATTTATAGTAATGAAATTGTAATGAAGTCCATGTTTGTTGAATTATTCAAAGATGACCATCTCATTACACGTATTCCTTTTTTCTTAATTCTTTAAATAATTATTTTAAATATAACTTATTAATCTTGAAAAAATAAACTATTATCTTATATTTAATTTATCAATGATCACCATAACCATTGGAGATTATTGTCCATTACACATAATGAACCAACATTATCTCTCATTAGTTGAAGGGTCCTTTTTATTAATGCAAAGTCGTGGGGATAGCATTTATACATGTGTTATATCATTTATTGAAAATGGTCTCATATATGCCTGTTTTGTCACAAAGAGGGTCCTCATGCGTGTGTAGCACGCGTCCAATTGATTAATGATCACCTAACCATAGGATATTATTCCCAATAACACATAATGAACCAACATTAACTATTGTTAGTTGAAGGTTCCTTTTATTAATACAAAGTCAACCCTTCTCAAGCGGGGCATTTTATATATATGGCTTTTATATATATACATATATTAGATGGTCCTCGTATATGTGTTAAATTTAATTTAAGTTAACATGTTATTTTTAATAATATATATATTTATTTTATAAAAGACACTTGTTAACTCTAAGATAAGCACAGAAAGAGTTACACATCTCTCCCTTACTGGATTGTAGAATGCACCTCTTCGGTGCAAATATATTAATAAATATTGTTAATTTTAATTAATCATAATTGATGTGATCAATTATGAATATTTATGTTCAACATTATTGTCAACTATGGCTAATATGCTTTACAAAAGGTAATAGTTAATGGTAATGGTTTAGGGGTTATTGAGTGTATTGAGTTTATGGATTAAGGAGTAAGTTAATAAGTGGACAAATTCATCCTCGTTGTTGCAAAATTTCTTCTTTGTATTTGGTAGGAATTTTGTTAGAAGTCCGTGTTCCAGAGAATTGATGAGAACTTTTACCATGGAACTTTTCCATTAAGGGGTTTGGCCTATTTTTGCTAGGATACTTAGACACTTAGGATTTAGTTAAGATCAACTTGATATAATGTGTCTTTAGGTAAAGTGTGCTACTTTAGTATACTATTGTAGTGATTTAATTCGATGGTGGTGATATGTTCTAGACATATGATGATCCGATAGTTTATCTTCACCTTGATCTTAACGAATGTGGATCTTTGGATTAACATTGGATTAGTCCATGATCTCTATTTAAAGAGCATGGAGGGTCATTTGTTTGATGATCAATTGTGAAAAACTCATGTGCAAACATTTTTTCCTTTTGCATCAATATATTGTCTTAAGTAGCTATTTAGCTCGAGGTGTAGAGTATTTCCCTCTATAAAACATCAGTGTGTTGATATATGAGTAGTTTGTACGAGCAATTGCTTAAGGCATTTTACCGTGTAGAAATACTCTATTTTAGTTGAACTATTTTTAGATGAGTGAATCCCTAGAATTTTGAAAATACTTCGAACTTTTCCTTTCAAGAAAATGAAAAAAATTCCTCTTCGAAGCTATAGATAAATTAGTGGTTAGTGGGATAGGGGTTAAAGGGTTATGGTTTAGTGGATTAATATGATTACTTTGTTAAGAGTTTAGTAGGTTAGGTTTGGGGATTAGGGATTGAATATGGTCAATAAGGGCAAGTATGGTAAATATTGCCAATCAATATGCCATGGTAAATATTGCTAATTAATATGACCAACCATGGTCAATACGGTGAATGAGGGTTAAGGGTCATTGTGTTATATGGTTAGTTTGCTAGAAGGTTTGTGGGTTAGAAATTTAGAGGGTTAGGCAATAAGTGGGTGGCGAGTAGTGAGTTATTAGATTAGTAGTTAAGAAGTTGTTGGGTTATAGGTTTAGGGGTTAATGGTTTTTGTGTGTTTGTGGACTAGTTATTAGTAAACTATAGGTTATGGTTTAGTGGGTTAGTGAGATAGAAGGTTAACGGGTGAATGTGGTCAATATGGTTAGTCATGGGCAATGTATTGGTTATGGGATTAGTAGAGTGGTACTAGTAGATTAAGAGAAAATGGGACTTAGAAGAATAGGAAGATATGTTATAAAATTATAAACTGGGTAGTTCAATGGTTTGTGGTTAGTGAATAATATGCTTGTGATTTAGTGGGTTATATTAAAATCTTTTAATGTGCTACCTTATTGGTGTGCTAACTTGATAAATATGAAATGAAATTTCTTATTTTCAAACATGAAAACATGTTAACATCAAAAAATGTTATAAACATTTATGACATTGCAGATGGATTCCTTGCCTCCATTTCCAATTGGGCATCTCAATATTGCAATTTCTGCAATATAAATCTGCATTTATGATATATTTTTTATTTTTGTGATATTTCTGCATTTATGATGACCTTGAAATATTTTTTATTTTTGTGATATTTTTTTATTTTTATGATGGCGCATTAAATAAATTCGTTAAAAATATTTATTATATTTTTGGACAATCGTCCGCTTAATAGTTATAAATGGCTCATGGTAAGGATCATGTTGCTTGGGACGATTTAAAAGTGAATGTGAAATATTAATGCTCATTACTAACCAAATTCCGGCTAACTCAACCCTTGATCGCTCAGAGATATATTCTTATGATAAAAATAATTCAACCTGAGTTGATCCCGGATACGCTCAGAGATATATTCTTATTATAAAAATAGTTTAACTTCGGCCAGTTAACCTCTTTTTCTGTCCATGAATTCAATGGAAGTAAGGCAGACTCTGAGGAAAAATAATTTAACCAGGGGCCAATAAGCCTTGCTCTAGCCTAAGTCCATGAAGCCAATGGAAGGGCTAATTAGGGTAAAACCAATCTTGAAAAGCATCAGCAAAAGTCATTTGGTCCAACTGAGGAAAGGGATTTTGTAGATTTTCCAGACCCAAATTAAATAATGACTGTTGCTGATCCTGCGAGAAATTTTCCAATCTGAAGCTGCTCTGAACTTCTTCTTTCTCCGAAATGGGTTCTGAAAAAGATGATGGCTTGGAAGAGCTGGAAGCAGGATGAAATCCTGAAATTAAGTCTGTCGAATTGCAATTTGTCCATTGGGGGTTAATGGTGGAGGAAATTGTGTTGAATTCTGTATTCTGTACTGGAGCCTCAAGGGTACTGCCATTGAAAGGGGTTCTTGCGTTTTGGAAAAAATCCAGATTCTGGAAACAGATATTGGAATTCATGGGAGAAGATCCCAAGTTGTAGCATGCTGGAGAAGATCCCAAGTTGCTCAAATGATCAAAAGATGGGTTGCTCTGTTCAATGCCACTTTGCTCGATTGAAGGTGAGGTGAGCTGATTCTCCATCTCCTTTTCATCAATGGCTTCTATTGGTTCATCATTGAAGCTTTCATTCTGCGCTAGTGCTAATTTCTCAGCACTGAGTTTTCTGTTGTATATTCTACAGAGAACCCAATCATCCAACTGCATCAAGAAGAAACTTCAATCAGTATACACAAAAAAATAAAATAACAGACCAGACATGAAAGATATGGATTTCAATCTCATTAGTTTCAAAATTCAAGGCAAGAAAAGACAAATTCCAGACTTTTTTGCTTTCAGAGAACTGAAAAAAGGTACCATTAGTAATATTGAAAATGAAAATCCAAGCATTTCCTTGTGTAATATTGAAAATGAAAATCCAAGCATTTCATTGTGTAATTGAGGCCACAATCATTCAACCTCAATATATTTTTCTTTTTTACAATCAAGGGAATTAGTAACCTCTTAGGGGTATATCTAAGTGCAAAGAGGGTATATCTAAGTGCCCTTAAGGGCATATCTAAGAGCCCTTAAGGGCATATCTAACAGCCCGCAAGTTAGATATACCAAGAATTTGTGACTCAAGGGCATATCTAACAGCCCGCAAGTTAGATATACCAAGAATTTGTGACTCAACAGGTGTTGAGTGGAACAGGTGTTGAGTGGAGACGTCTTCTGACCTAAATATAATTCGAGGTGGACAGTCTATCTAAGGATCTATCTAAGGATCGCCTACCTTTCTAGCCTTGTCACAAATGGACTAAACAAGCAACCCTCCTACCCGACCGATTTTAAACCCCAATATATTTTTAACTCAAAACCCAACCAAGAACAGAGACCCAACCAGCAAAACCCAACCAGGAACAGAGACCCAACCAGGAACAGAGAGAACAACTTACTCTTAAGCTGCCCTTCTTCCTTGCAGGTCTGTTAAAATCGGCAAGACGGTATTCATGCATGAGCCAATTGGTCTTTGAGCCTTTGGGTGCTTTGCCAACATAGAAGACAAGAGCCTTCTTGACGCCCACTTTCTTCTTTCCTCCTTTAGCAGTAATGGGTTTGTCAGCACCTGTAGCTTTCCAGTATCCAGAACCAGCAGCCCTGTTTGGCCTTGACCCATTTGGGTACTTTCTATCCCGGGGAGTAAAGAAGTACCATTCCTTCTCTCCAAATAGAGCTTTTTCTGTAAACAAAAGAACAAGATCTTCAGTAAACCCTAAATTCCATCTGTTTAAACATTCTAGAATAAATATGAGCTACAAGGCTCAAGAGGGGAAAAATGAAAAAAATACCTGGAAGCTGCCATGGATCATATTTGTAGAGATCCACATCTGCAATTATGGGAACAGGAAGTGACTGAGAGGCTGCTTTCTTGCACAAGTAATGCACCACCAGTTCTTCCTCTGTAGGGAAGAATCTGAAACCTGGAGGCAAATGTAAATCGGCTTCTGCATTTCTTTTGCCCATGATTCTATTATCTTCTCACTTCTCTCGAAAACTCGAACCTCTGACCTGCTACTGCTGCTATTTCCTTTAATACTTATCCCCTGAATTGAATCCTATAAAGATTATTCACTGGCTTGTGCTACAAGCAATCAATTTCCTCTGGGCTTTTCTTTTCGTTGAATCCGCTGAATCTGAAAAGAAGCTGGGATTCATCAAATATATAAAAACTGAGGCTGTGGATACCCACCCACTGTGCACAGATAAACCTCCCCTGCAACCCGACACTGAATTAAAAAAGCAAATGAAGAAGATGAAATGAACCCAGCGAGTCAAATATGACCGACAAATACGCACCGTGGAGAAGTCAATTTAACCCACGTGCAGATCTCAACTCTCGAGGATTTATCGGTTTCAATGGCCAGGGCAGGACATTACACATTGCAAATTCAGGTGTCTGTAGCCGCCCGGGATTATCTTTTCCAGCCGTCGTCCGACGTGACGAGAAAATGGGTCCAATGTGAACACCTGTTAACGGTCACGATTTTTTTATGTTTTTTATTTCCCAACGTCAAATCTGACTATTTCGCGAAGATCTTGACACCGGAAAGTTTCCGCTCATCGCTGACGTCATCTGCATGATGTTATTAATGGTCTATTTTTTCAAAACATCGGAGTTGGCTAATCTCGAGACCATTTGCATTTTTCAAGTCACATTTGGTTGGAAGTCGGCAAACTGTTGGAATTCGGCAAACTATTTGGGCATGATGGGCATCCTGTGTATGCAATTTTAATCATTAAAAATTATTTTTAAATAATTTTCACCTAATTTTAAGTGTAAATGTAAAAACTAACCTTTGAACAATTTCTACGGGATTTTAGATACAAATAGTTTAGAGTTTAACTTACTGCCAAAGCAAAACATCTGTAACTTTTCCGACATTCATCTCACCGGAAAGTTGCTGCTCATCACTGACGTCATCTGCATGACGTTACTAGCCGAATTAAAAATTCAAGAGTCGTGTTACAAAAAACCCGCAAAACTGTTGTCTGTTTCCGAAATTCCTAAGTACCCGTAACCCGGTAGCTGAGCTTTAGCATTTACTGCTAACAGATATAAAATGACTCGCTTCTCTCCCCTGTTGCCAGGTTCGGAGAATCCAAAATTAGCGGGCCTATTGGCCGACTCGCTTCGCTTGTGAAAACCGTGCGTCAATTCAACTGCGAAACCGATTGATGGAATGTGATCGCCGGCGCCGCCTCTGGTTAGATACATTAGGTAGCTGCGCCATTCCATGTGGCGCCACGTTTCGGTCGGAGGTGCTGTTCATTGATTAGTCAACATCACGATTTGAGGAATATTTTCTATGGGTAGTCGTCACTGCTGACATAATATTGAAGGGGAAGTCGGTCAAACCGTCCAGCTCAAGAAACCTAGCCCCGATCACAACGCCCCATTATGCAGGAACATATCTCCGCGTCACCTCAACATGACTAGGATATGCTCGCCCGTTCGTAATTGCTGACGTGTAAGATAGTCAAATATCGTATCGTAAATGCTGACGTGTGAGATAGTGAAATATTGTAGTGCCTTATACTCGATCTCTTGTAGGACGTGGCCATCGATATCTATCTTTTGACACTTAGTAGCATGAAATAACATGTGGGTGCAAGTCATATGTCCACGCCATGACTAGGATGTGCACCAGTCGTTTGTAATAGCATAGCCTAAAGGTTCGAAGATTTCATCCTTTTTGCGAAGTATTTTTTTCATTAAAATTTTTTGTTTTTTTTTTTTAAATTTTAATAATAGTATTTAAACTTGTATAATTTTGATGTTAAAAGTATTTAAGATGTTAAATTAATTTGATGATAATGATGATGATTAACGTTTCATAGGATTTAAAGAAACGAATTATTTAGTTTTATTTTAAAATTGTATTCCTATGCTCAAAGAGATTGGAGAGAAGTGCCTTCAAGCTTAATATAATTTTGACATGTTAAAAGACTAGGAAGATCCGCATTGCAATAAAGATTATGAAACAGAGATTTAATGTGCGCATATGCATGACACTCTAGGAGGAAGTGTTTTTCATCCTCAATATCCATATTCTCACTGACTCAGAAACGGACACTAAAAATGGCAGCAGTTTGTGGCAGAGTTGAAGGTCTGGAGGTCTTGTCCGCATCGGGCAAGTTGTCCTCTCTCGGGTACAAAAGCACAATCAAACCAGGGGCATCTTCATTATCCTTTATTCAAGGGCAGAAGCGTTCAACCAACGGGGAGGTAATCTCTAGGTGCTATTATCTGAGTATTTAGTTTTATTTTAAAATTGTATTCCTATGCTCAAAGAGATTGGAGAGAAGTGTCTCCAAGCTTAATATAATTTTGACATGTTAAAAGACTAGGAAGATCGGCATTGCAATAAAGATTATGAAACAAAGATTTAATGTGCGCGTATGCATGACACTCTAAGAGGAAGTGTTTTTCATCCTCAATATCCATATTCTCACAGAGATGGCAGATCCTTTCCATCCATGGTGTTTTAGGAATTGCCCAATGACCTGTGAGTTTGTTCTTATCTTGTATATTAATTTTTTTCTTTGAACTAGTTAAAACAGAAAGATGCTTTTGATCTTCTAGAGTAGGGTTGATGGCCCCCTTATAATATCTTAATTTTCTTTTAGCCTCCAAATCTTTCTCACACCACATTTTCTCTTTAAACTTAGAAGTAACAATATTTTTAATGTTATCAATATTTTGTAATGCAACATTTTCGTCTATCTCCCAATGGTTCAACCAGGCCTTGGTATCTTTATACCAATATCGCTTGAGCCTTAGGTGGTTTTGGCTAGAATTTAAAGCTAGCTTAGGAAGTCTATGGTCTCCCAGGTTATTGATTTTGTGCTTGTACAACATGAGCCTAGTTATAGCTAGGCTCTCGCTAGGGGAAAGACCCATTTCCATAAGGAGAATATGATAGGGTATATTGCTTTTAATTTTGAGGTTATACGTTATAAAATGCTTTTGGATTTGCTCAATCTTTCTCCAAAATTCTATAAAGATATTGTAACCTCAAACCTCACATCCATACCTTCAAAACTATAATTTAAAAATTACAATATAAAATACTTCATAAATTCAACAAATTCCAAAATTCTACATAATATTAAATCTTTTCTCAAATAATTTGAAATACACAAATAACTACATACAATGTAAAGAGCTTAATCACAATGTCTATTACTTATGTGCTTAAAATTTTTGATAATTAAATTTAAAATGTATATGCTTTTTTATTTAAATTGCATCTATACCCAAAATCTAATAACTCATAATTAATTATATAATTTTCATAATTATTTATGAATTTTATTTTAAATAATATCATTTTTTAAAAATATATTTTTTCCTATTAAAAATCAATCTCAATCTTTTTATTTAAGTTAAAAAACCAATATACAAAGATCCATAAAAATATAAAATATATTTAAATCATTTAATTTTTATGTGTATATAATTCAAATATAAAAACCATACTTCAAAGTATAACTTTGACTATTTTTACATATATGATAAGTTCACTAAACATAATTATAATAAATTATTTTGAATATTTACACCCCTATGATAAGTTTGTTGGATATAATTGTAATAAATTAAATATACATCTTGACCCAACTATTTTATACAGTAGATTATTATTAATATATTTTAGTGAGGGATCATGGACTTTTTTTCCTTTCGAGATCTTTCTACTTATCTATGTGTTTTTAATTTGGCTTCGATGTGATTGATACAATTCTTTCCTTAATTTGAAGATGAGTTTTTTTCTAAATATAAATGAGTTAGTATTTCCTTTTTAATCAAAGTTCTCTTTTTCTATTTTGTTTGTTCATGAAAGAGTGAAAACTTTATAAGAGCTTTTTATTATTATTAATCTGTTGATATAATAAAGTTTCCTAAGGAAAGCCTTTAAGATATTTTTGTATTATTAATATACATTTAAATAATAAGGTTTTATTGTTATTGTATGTTTGTTTTCATGGTATATTAAGGTTAAATTCCAAGTCAAGTTGCATTAATTAATTTTCATTGAACGTGAATGTCTTATTAATATAGGAAGAGAATCGATCGTTGGTCTTTATCTTTCAAAGGTACATGAGTTGAAACTAAAAGTAGATATTTACATTATTTACAAAATGAGCTATAATTTTTATGGATTAGATTTTAAATATTTTTCTTTTAATTTGAAGTGTGTTTGTGAGTCCAAGTATTTCTCTAAACTTGTTAAGCTTTTATCTTCCAAATGTTTTGGTGAAGATATCTGCCTTATTCACTTGTCGAACAATGTATCAAATGAATAGTGTTGGCATCTACATGGTTTCGAATGAGGTGGTACTTTGTGTTGATGTGCTTAATTCAATCATGGAATCTGGGATTCTTGGCCTACTTCATTGCAAATGCATTGTCAGCAAGTAGAGGAGTAGAATTCACTTATTTCTCCTGCAAATCTTCAAGGATCTTCTTGATCTACACAATCTCCTTTATTGCTTCAGCGACAACCACATATATTGTCTCTATTGTGGAATCTGATGGAACAAACTTATTGCCTGATCTCTATGAGATAGAGTTCAGACTGTAGCCCATTTTGACGTGGGGAAAAAATCTCCACATAGTCAATGCCTTATTATTGCGTAAAACTTTTTTCCACAAGCCTCATCTTATTCTTTTCAAGTGAGCTGTCTAATTTGCACTTGTTCTTGTAGACCCACTTGGAGCCAATTGGTTTGGTTCCAAATGGATGGTCCACTAACAACTTCCATGTCCCTTTCTCGTTGAGAGCATCATATTCATTATGCATGGCTTCTTTCCACTCATCATGAGAAGCAACTTCTTCAAAATAATTTGGTTCAAGGTTAGTAAATAAATTCAATTGACAAGCACATGAAACCTCTATATCACCTACATCACCTGAATTTGAATTATCTACATCATCTCTATCTTCTTTGCTTGTCGAACTTATGGTTCCTAACTTTCCAACTTCATCGGTATGAAAAATTTTAAGTGTTTTCATGACCCACTTTGGAACTTTATGTGAGGGTCTAGATTGCTCAAATGGTGGTGCTTCATTCTCTTCAAGACTCAATCTTCCAATCATCTCAATCGCATCATCCCATTGAACCTGCTATTTTGGTGAAGTGGAAAGAATTTTTTCGTGAAGGGGAGATTGTGCTACAAAAGGAGATTCCAAAGATTGATCCAATATAGGGATCCCCCTTCCAAGATGTGGAATCTCATTTTCACATTTATGAAATTTCTTTGCATGTGTAAATTTATCTAGACAATCAACCTACCTCTCAAAAGTATTGTCATTTTATTCATTTAAACGAAAATGAAATCTATAGAAGGTATAAACTTTTTGTTTGCCTCATTGTGAAGATGAAATGCCTTGGTGGTGTATGAGTGCCCTAAGATGATGCAATTTTTTACTCCTTACACCAAGTGTGTTTCTTTGTTTGTTTGGAATTAAGGCATAACAAGTTGAACCAAAGATGTTGAGATGCCTCACCGAAGGAATGCATCCATACCACATTTCATATGGAGTCTTGTTGTCTAGGTGTGATATGCAATTTTGTTTCTCAAATAAACTGCACATAAAACTACATCACCCCAAAACTTCAATTTCACATTCTTGAAAAATAGCATGGAGCACACCATATTCAATATTTCTACTACACCATTCTTCTGAGGATTGTATGGAACAATGGTTTGATGCATAATACCATGTTGACGAAGACAGTTTTCAAACTCATTTGAGATATATTCTTTTCCATTATCACTATGAAGAGAGCATATGTGAGATTGTGCTTCATTTTAATCCATACATGAATATTTTTAAATGTTTAAAAATGACTCAAATTTTTGCTTCAATAAATAAACCCAACACATCCTAGTGTAATCATCAACAAAAGTCATGAGATATTTATTACCATTTGCAGAAGAAATATGCATGGTGTCACACAAGTCAGAGTGTATCAACTCCACTTTTCTACATGCTCTAGAATTTGAATCATGGAAAGGATTCTTACTATGTTTTTCAATAATGCAGGCATCACATTATTTCATCTACTTTGGAAAGGTGGGAAAACTAGAGACATGATTCTTCTTCAGCAAACAAAGTCTATCATAGTTGATATGCCCATATCTAGCATGCCATAAAAGATTGGATGACAATGCCTTGACTATGGTGACAGAGGTGTGCAAAATTATATGCCCTTGTAGATGTCCCTTTCAACTTCAACAATTGTTTATCTTCTCATCCCATAATTATGACTTGATTGTCAGAGGATCTTCACATCTCTACTTGTCCATCACATATGTGGGTAGAATGGTCTTGTTGTTAAATGTTGAATGTATACAAGAGGCATCAAGTTTATTTGCAACTATGTAAGATAGATAACATTATACAACAAAAAGTCAAGGTATCCATGCAATTCGAGCCTAATGGTGCCAATTCCCTTGGGTTTGACGCTATATTTATCTGCAAAATATACTAATCCGTTTACATTATCATTTAATTCTTAAAAGAAGTATTTTCTAATTTTCATGTGGTAGGTTTCACCAATGTCAGGAAACCGATTATTTCTCCAATATGCAAATGAAGTATTAAACAAAATCTTCATTTATGTCAACATTACAATGTGCAATAATAAAATGAGAAGATTCAAGAGCGTTACCTTTGTCTTATTTCTTCTATTTCACCTATGTGATCTTCTCTAATGGAATTTTTCATGTTTTTTACTCATGTCATTTCTTGCCACAACAAACACATTGAATATCGGATCTCTCACCATGGTTGTGTCTACCCCCTTTGGCTTTGAAGTTATTTCTTCCATGTCTTCTTTTAATACAATCTCCTCTAGAAGAATCATGTGATTGATTCTTCTCTTTATGAGAAAATAACAAAGTCACTCCAGTGGCATGAGTTGTTTTATTTCCAAAGTATTTCTCTCATTCTGCAATATTCTCCACCAGAGTGTCAAATTTGAGTTCTTTCATTTTTCCACTGACTTAAAGTGACTCAAGATAGTGGGAATATGTGGGGTAAAGGACCTTTATGAAGGAAATGAGAGAAATGTATACCTTTACACCAATAGCATCAATGTCATGCATGATGGCTTTGATCTCAGATGCCACAACCCTAGGATCATTATCCTTCAACTTTAGGTTGAAGAGCTTCAACGACAACTTAATCAACTCCTATTATGAGTGTGAGTCATAAAATATTTCAAATTCTTCAAAGCATCATAAAAGTTCTTAGATGATGAAATATGTCAACTCACCTCTTCACTTACTGGAGTAGTGATCAGTGCATATGACTTCCTATCTCTGTTCTTCCAAATGGAAAGATCTTTGTCTATTTTAGGCTCTTCAAGTGCGGCATCACCTCATCCAACAAATAATTTTTCTTCATAGATATCATCCCACTAAACATTGAATATGAGGGTGTGCTTGATATTCCTTTACCATTTGGATAGTTTTCCTTGCCAATGAGCACAACTCCAACAATAGAAACAAGAGAATGCATTTTTAACAAGACAATTACTTGCATAGAAAATATAATCTCTTCAATACAATGTTATCTTCAAAGAGATTAAGTAAGCTACACTACAACCAATAATTTGATCTTTGCAATACAATGAACTACGATAATCCATGTTTACATGTATATTATCTTTCCAAAAATCTTACAATATAGTGACAATACAATCTCTGCAACAATTTCCAAGAGTCTTATAGTATGGTCTATGCAAGATTCACTGCATTGAATTCAATTTATACAACAAAATTAGTCTCTGTGACCCTATCATAGATTGATTCTTAATCCTACAATCCTTAGCCAACAAGTAGGAAGCCAATATATATTTAAATGCTTATACTATACGAATTCGAGCATATGATTTCAAAAAGCACTAGGCTATAATTCGGTTAATCACACATCATTTATATAAATGAAACAACCTGCCAAACTTCAAGTTCTTGTCCCACATCAAAAATCGTGGAGATGAATCACACCAACCTGCATGAGGTTGCAAGTTACCTGTAATATCCCGATTTTGACCCCAAATTGCATTAAAATTGTATATGATGTAAATACCATTATTAAATCATGGTGACGAACTAAAGGCCGAGGCCCCACCATCGATTTAGTGTTTTATGTATCGGCAATTAAAATCAATGTCGATGGTTATCGTGCTATCTAGGCACATTATAAATGAGACATCATGTAAATATGCAATTTAATAAAAATACCCACAACTCGCTATGCCAATGCAACAAGAGACGGGGGCATGATTTCACAAGGAACAGGGAGGGAAAATATTCAAACCCTTGAGCCAATAGTGTTGAGCCAAATGTCAAAGGGAAAACCCATAAAGCTGTCAACTACCCTTTTTTTCTTTTCTTGCCAATCATTTATTTCTTCCAGAAATTGGTTGAAGTAGTTAATGCCTTGAGATGGGAAGAGTATGGCAGTCAAATTCGTATTGGGGAAGCCACCCATTTTTTGGAAATCGAATTTTGACTTATGGGACAAGTAAATACCCAGAAATGCATGCCCATTCCATTATTCACCCATACGTTTTTCTCTCTCATGCAGCTGGAGCTACCTGGGCATTTCCCTTCATGTTTTTTGCAATTTTCCTTCATTTTCCATGCTCGGGAAATCTGTTTTTGGTGTTGCACAGTCGATGGGAGAAGAGATCCACAAATCAGGGGTTTGAACAGGTCGTTTTTGCCCCCGTGAAGCCCATAGATGTTTATGAAATCGAATTAGCTATCAGAGGGTTGTTTTCCCTTCTACCATTTTTTGTTTTTGGTCCCCAAATCATTTTTCTACAAACCCAGCAGTTGTGTTTTGTTGTTATGTAAATCCTTGTTTTGGTCTTAATTGCTTGGGAGTGGAAGAGGCCTGAAATTGGCTTGATAAACCTAGTGAAGAGAGGAACCTCATAGATAGATCAAGAGGGGATGGAAAATATTCTATGCACACCCTGAAGAGCACTGGAAGGGAAGGAATGGCCTAAGGGACTATGTAGCAGTGAAGGGAATACTTTCTTATGTTGGGTGTGTAGGTATTGTGGATGCCAAGCTAAATAGATCTGGTGTAGGTGTCCATAGATCTGTGGTTGATCTCACTAGCTTATCAATTCTACATTTCCACTGCCTTAGTAGCCTGATAAACCCAACTTTAGATTGGCTTGGCTGAGTTTTGTCTATGTGTTCCCTAGTTCCTTGTGGAAATCATGCCCATATTGGGGGTGGTAGTGGTGTTGAGATATTGATGAGTACACTAGCCTATGGTTGGGTGGAACGTTGCAGTGACATGGCTAGTTGCAGGACAACTCATTTACAAGATAAGTGCTCTCTTTTATTTTCTTTTTTAAATCCTGCAATGTATTTGTTTAATGAAATATTATGAACATATTGAATGCTTGAATGTATTTTTCTTCCGCTGTGTATTTACATGTATTATGCATATGTACATGTCTTTTATTTCAATGCATTATGGTTATGTTCATGGGGATAGATCCCCGATTAGAACAGAGCAGTGCAGTAGTAGTCGCATCCTCTCCATCGACAGGATGGGGGGAGGGGACATGACATTACTAGTCCAAACAACTTCAACTCTATCCACATCTTCCTCCTCACTAATCTTTAATCAACTTATGTCCACTGCATTGAAAACCTACTTATAATTCTTCTCATCGTCAAAATCTACATCTCCCTAGTTACTCATGAACACATAGGTACACAATGGCACGATTGTGGAAGATACATGGAAAATCTTGGAGAAAGTAGGGTTTGATGGCACACCCATTGAGGAGATAGGTCATGCACAAAGAGGAAGAAATCAGGGTTAGAGAGGTCTCATGCATACACTACAATCACACACAAAGAAACATACTTATAGGTATGTAAAGGATACATGAGGTGAAAGATTCAATGAGGGTAAGTAATGAGCTAGCATGCATACCATAACATGTAGAAACTAGATCACAGTTAGAGGAGATACCTTCACATGAGGTTGAATCGAGTCGCAGGTACATTCAAAATATTTTTACACAGCCAACTGGAATCATGCCTTGGTTGATACACCCAAGGAGTGGGTGAGTAAGGGGACTAAGGAGACTACATGAAGAATTAAAAAATCAGGTTTTGCAGGTGTGGAAAAATAGTATGTAGAGGAGCATACTGGAGTAGAACAAGATAGAGGGAAGACTAAGGAGTTAAAAACAGACAAGGGCTCTCATGACAGACCTAGGAAAATCAAAGCTAGATTAATTTTCATTGAACATGAATGTCTTGTTAATACAAAGGAGAAGTGGCCTTTAGATTTATCTTCCAAAGGTACATGACTCTTTGGCTTACTAATTGAAACAAGTAGATATTTACATAATTTACAAATTAACCATAATCCCTATGGATTAGGTTTCCAATAAGTTTAAATGTTATATGATTTGGATCTTTTATGGCTATCATCATTGTAACTTAGCTATATAATATTAGGTCAAATTGTACTTTTTCATTGTTAAAATTGCAATTTGAATGCATAAATAGATTTGATGCCCTTAAATACCCTTATTGCACCCAAATTGTGCAATGTCAACAACTAATATTTGCAATTCCAACAATTCTTTTGAATTTTTCTCTTCAAAACTCATAGATACCAAGATGAAGTCCAATCATCATCACTTGAATTCCCAAGGATTCACTAGCATATACCATCTCCCCCTAGTTGATACCATTGTCCCTCTATTTAGTTTCCTCGCACATTCAGTCCCTAGGTTTTATTTTATTATCTGATCATTTACAATTTATATCATACACACAACATCACCATCCTTTAGTTAGCTCATGGTTCTACTACGAAATTAAAAAAAAAGTTAAAACGTTCACTAGCGGGGCCTTGTCCTTAAGCTCCATGCCATGAACTATTACATAAATACATTTAAATCACTTATATTCAATTACAACAATAGGGGTCAAGGACAAGGGACATTACAAGGAACAAGGTTATCAGTCCACCTTGTCTCAAGTTTCATTGCAAGCCTTGAGTCTAGTGTTATAAATGGTTTATTCAATAGTATCTTGGAAAATCACAATTTCTCATGCTATTTTTCATTCTATGAGAATTCAAGCATTTACCAACATGTTTGTTGTTGTGATGATAATCAAGAGAGCATGGTTCTAGTTATGAGGAAATTGGAAACATGGAGCAAGGAATAGGATAATAATTATGCCAGAGACCTCACAGACATGAAAAAAACTAATAATACAAAATTTATAAAAAATATTAAGTCTTTATAACATTTAATAAATAAATAGAAGACAAAAAAATGCTACATTAGTCTAATTTTGTAAAATGGGTAATCCCATGTTATGGTTTTAAGGCCATAATTTAGATTCAATTTATTTCTCTTTTACAATCTTTACTAATGTAGATCCATGTTGATATGAATTAGTCGTTTATGTTAGCCATTTTTAGTTGTGTCACACCGACAAAGGAAAATTACAATTTTGATAATGAATTTGTAAAATTTACTAAATTTTAACAATGCAGGTGGATTTAGAGGTTGAAAGAAGGGGGAGCTAGGGTTTGGAGAAGTTTGGTCTTCTACTAGAGTCCGGCCGATGTTGCTTGGCCGCTGAGGCCATCAGGGAGCAAGGGTTTGCTAGTTCACTAGGTGGTTTGGCCCCCCTGGATGAAGCCATGACGGAGAAGGGCACTTCGAGACACGTTGTGGACAATGAGGTTGTTTCAGCCGCGACGGATAAGCAAGCAGGTTCGTCCATCGGCCGAAACCCGGGGTGGGGGGATGCTTGCCAAAAGCCCCCATCATTCAAACAATCTATGTTAGATCAGAGAAGGTAATTTGCGCGATTGAGCTCTGGAAGGAGAAGGAATTGATTGGAAAGTTTGTGGGGATTTGGCCCAAGGAAAAGGATTTGGTTAAATGGATCAGCAGCGTATGGAACCCTAAAGGCCACTATGATCTACAGCTCGGTTCCAAAGGTTTATTCACTATTATCTTCTTTAACCAGGAGGACCATGATCGCATCTTGGAAGGCGGCTCCTATTTCTTTTTCTTAGTGGGTCTATATCTTCGCCCATGGAAAGAAAGATTCAACCTCGAAACAGAAGACATGACTGTGGCCCCTGTCTGGATTCACCTCTTTTCTCTTCTAGGGGAATATTAGGATCTGGAAACCTTGAAGGATATTGGAAATACCTTGGGGGAATTTATTAAGGTTGCCGAGCAAACTAAGGCCCAGAGGTATACTTATTTTGCTAGGATTTGTGTCTACCTGGATCTCTCCAAAGAGCTGCCATAGGCCATAAACCTAAACTGGGAAGATGAAGAATGGATCCAACCCATAGACTATGAGCAGATTCCCTTCAGGTGTAGACACTGTCATGAATATGACCACTTGGGAAGGAACTACCCCAGGATGGCTGCAAAGACTATCCCCGCTGATCATCGACCGGAGGGAGCTGGGAATAATAATGATGGCTTCACCCAGGTTAAGAACCGTAAAAGAAGCGGGGGTAGCAGGGCATCAAAAGCCAAAAAGGACATGGAGGTGAGGGATAATCGATCCAAAAATGCTTTCGTGGTCCTTGGGGACACAGCAGAGGATGGAAATCCTAAGGAAAAAGTGGAAGAGGTGCAGCCCACCAAGGACAGCAGTGCCCCAGAAAGGATGGAAACCCAACAGATGGAAATAGAGGAAGAAGAAGAGGATGAAGAAATGGAACTAGGTGAAATTGATCTGGATGCGATAGAAGCTGAATGTGGGAAAAAGGGGAAAGAATATGTATCTAGACAGAAAATTGAGCTCCTCCAGGAGGCAATCATTAAGGCTGGGGCTCATCCGAATCTGGGGATAGATCCAGACCCCCAAACAGGAAATAAGCGGAAGTCTCCAAAGGAGGAACAACGCAGAGGAAGGAAAACAAACAAGCAATGCATTGCAGAAGTAGGTGTTAAGCTCAGAGAATTAGGCCAATATCCAATGATCAAGGTGGCCTTCTCTAAAGTATCCAAAGTTTACCAATGAAGCTAATCTCTTGGAATATAAGGGGGTGTAGCAACCCTAGGAAGTGGAGGACTCTCAACAGGAACATTAAGTAGGAGAATCCAGATATCCTCTTTCTCCAGGAAACAAAATGTAGCTATGAAGGCTTGGAAAAAATCAGAAATAAAATTTGGAAAGGCAACTAGGTTATGGCCCTGGATGCTGCTGGAAAATCAGGGGGCATTGCATTTTTTTGGCTCCCCAGGTGGTAGGTCTCACAAAATGGTGCGCTAATAAGTTTTCCCTCATGTCTGACTTCCAACACCTTGTTTCCAGGGTGAAGGGCACCCTTGTTAATATTTATGGCCCCCACAGCTTCCTTGAGAAGCAGGCCTTCATTGATTTCCTGGACTGGACCAACCACCAAGCGGAGGGGGACCAGTGGGTGATGGGTGGAGATTTCAACCTCATTGCCAACCTTGGTGAAAAAAAGGGAGGCAAGCGAACTATGGACAAATACCAAGAGGCTTTTGGTGTTTTCCAGACTCAAAGCTCGTTCGTGGATATGGAAACAGGAAATGGATGGTATACATGAAACAACAAATGTGGGGGTGAACACTTGGTTGCCTCTCGCTTAGACAGGTTTTTGGTTTTGGAGACAATAGTCCATGGTACGGGTGAAATCATGGATGATGTGCTCCCAGCTACAGGCTTTGACCACTGGCCCATTAGCATTAGCTGGGATTGAACTTATTCCACTCTGAGGAAACCATTTAGATTTGAACAATTCTGGATGGAGAATAAGGACTTCAAAGATCTTGTCCATCAGTGGTGGCAGGAGTTGGTCCCCCCTACAGGTATTGCCATGTTCTTCTTCCAGCAGAAACTCAAGCTGCTCAAATCCAAAATACGTACCTGGAACAAAGAAGAGTTTGGCGACATTTTTTAGGACAAGAAAAGATTGATTTCTGAACTTGATCAACTCAGTCAGAAAGGAATGATAGATGGATGGGACGAGGACATGCAGAAAAAAAGAAAAAGAGTTATGGGGGCAGCTGGAGGCAAGGGAAAGATAGGAAGGAATCTATTGGAAACAAAAATCCAAGGTCAAATGGCTGCAGGATGGGGAAAAATACACCAATTTCTTTCATAATTCGGTAATTCAGAACAGGAACAATTCGAGAATTCAAAAACTCAAAAAAATGGATGGCAATAGGATTGAAACCCGAGGAGGGATTAAGAAGAACTCTCCCACTATTTTTCTGAGATCCTCAATGAAGATGTCCACGATAGGGAGAGAGATATCGCTCAAATCACCCGCTTAATCCCTTCTACTGTCATTAGGGAAGATAATGAGATGCTCGTCAAACCAGTAACTCTGCAAGAAGTTGAAGAAGCTTTCAACTAGATGGCTCTGGGAAAATCCCCTGGTCCGGATGGTTTCACTTCTAATTTCTTCCATTATTTCTGGGATATGGTGAAAGGAGAGGTAGTGAAAATAGTTGAAGAATCGAGACTAAAGAAGGGGGTTTTAAAAGCCTTCAATGCGACATTCCTATCTCTCATCCCCAAGGAGATAGGTGCCTATAGCCCAGATAAGTTCAGGCCTATAGCCCTCTGTAATGTTATCTACAAGATTATATCCAAAGTTATTGCCAATCATCTGAAGACTCTTCTCCCATCCCTGATCTGCCCGGAACAATCTGGCTTTGTTGAAGGGCGCCAAATCCTGGATGGGGTCATCCTCGTTCATGAAGTTCTTCATTCCCTGCAAAGCTCGAGATAATCATGTATGTTGATCAAACTTGATATAACAAAGGCCTACGACAAATTAAGTTGGCAATTCATATGCAGAATGTTGGAAGCCTATGGTTTCTGCCACGACTGGGTTGAAGGGGTCATGGGTCTTATTTCCACTCCATTTTTAGCATTCTTCTGAATGGAGCCCCGACTCATCCCTTTCAACCTTCCAGGGGTATCAGGAAGGGAGACCCCCTCTCTCCCTTCATCTTCATTCTAATGGCGGAGGGCCTGAGCCGTCTCCTTCAGACCAAGGCAAAAAATGGAGAGTTGAGAGGCATATGTATTATGGATAACATGGATCCTCAGACTCATCAACAATTCGTCGATGAAACCATGCTTATGGGGCACCCTTCAGTCCAAGAAGCGAGAAGCTTCAAAAATTGCTTGACTCTCTTTTCCAAGGCCTCTGGTCTTGCAGTAAACCAGGCCAAATCCCAAGTCTTCTTCCTTAACACTGCTCCATCCACTCAAAGGAACATCCTCTGTATCCTAGGTTTTTCGAAGGCCTCTTTTCCTTCAAAATACTTAGGTGTTCCCCTGGGTCCGCGAAAAATTGAAACGAACCTCTTGGCTTGAACTCCTTGACAGAATGAAGTAGAAACTTGCAAACTGGACTCTAAGACCTCTAAAACTTGCTAGCAGGTTGGTCTTGTTAAAATCAGTCTTACAAGCGATGCCCATATACCTGTTCTCTGTCCTCTCAGCTCCGAAGTCCATTCTCCGTGAGATATGAAGCATTCAACATAATTTTATATGGGGCGGTCGGGAGGATAAGGCCAAATTCGCCCTAGTTAGCTGGGATAGTATCTATTGTCCCAAGTTGAAGGGGGGGGGCTGGGCTTGAGAGACCCGAAAATTATGGCCGAAGTCCAAGGAGTGAAAGTCTGGTGGAGATGGGTCGCCCACACATCCGAACCATGGGTTCGATTATGGCTCTTTAAATATGGACGTGATAGGCCCCCATCTCAGTTAATCCGTTACAACGAAGAGCAGAGGGTTCCCCCATATGGATGAAGGTCAAAGAGGGTCAATATTTGGTTCAACAACATATTTTTTGGGAAATTCGAGATGGGAGGAATGCTAAGTTCTGGGAGGATTCATGGAATCAACTTCCACGTTTAGGCAATAACCCAAGATGGAATCCAATTCAGGCTTTAGCTAGGGAAAAAGGAAGAATATATGTTCACCACTTCTGGCAGGGGCAGATTATTAATGGGAGGAGTTGCTGGAACTTCCTTGACAAGTCGGACCAAATTGAGGTGGAGAACTGGGAGGCTTTTCAGGAGGAAATGCACAATCGATGTATAAGGCTCACAGAGGGACAAAATGTGCTGAGATGGGGATATACGGACAAAGGAATGTTTAACATCTAGGAGGCTTACAACATTCAAATCGGGAACCGCGCTGAGGAAGAGGAAACATGGAAGAAGATATGGACCTTGAACTTATGGCCAAAGGTCAGTCTCTTTGCTTGGTTGGTGGTTAGAGGATGTATCCTCACCTATGAAAATCTTTGGAAGCGTGGTGTCCACGGTCCTTCCCAATGCTGCTTATGCTCCCAGGCGAAAGAAACCACAAGCCATCTTCTGGATAGCTGCCCCTTCGCCGCTGCTATTTGGGATAAAGGGGCAATGGGTTTTTGAAAAAGCGACAGGAAGAGAGCTCATCCGGCTAGAACTCTGACATAATGGAATAAAAAAACCTTTAAAAATAGAACTATTAGAACCATATGGAATGATTTACCTGGAATGATCATGTGGTGCATTTGGAAGGAAAGGAATGGGAGAATCTTCCGTGACAAGCGAAACTGCATTGAGAAGGTCTGGCAGATGGTGAGGGACAACCTTCTCTCCTCCA
This sequence comes from Pseudotsuga menziesii, assembly GCA_001517045.1. Taxonomy (NCBI): domain Eukaryota; kingdom Viridiplantae; phylum Streptophyta; class Pinopsida; order Pinales; family Pinaceae; genus Pseudotsuga; species Pseudotsuga menziesii. The sequence continues at coordinate 32,061 of LPNX010633765.1, forward strand.
TTAGAAGTATGCAATGGCAGGACGAGGAAAAGCTCATTCCTACAGACGAAGTGCACATTGGGGAATTTTGGGGACTAGACAAAACTCAGTTAGATGGGATCCATAAGCGCGACAGGATCCTTCAACCTTCCGGTCCTAACTCATGCTTTGATCCTCCTCCACAGGTGTTCAAGCTCAATTTCGATGGGGCCTCCAGGGGGAACCCGGGTGACGCTGGATATGGGGGATTATGTAGAGATTCACAAGGATGAGTAATTTTCGTCTTTCTGGGGGCCTTTGGTCGTGACACTAACAATTCCGCAAAGCTTGAAGGTATGATTCAAGGTCTGAATTCCCTGGTGCGCAGTAACAACTTCCTTGCTATAATTGAGGGCGATTCCAGTATCATGATACAGATAACAAGGCAGTTAGCGTATGGCCAAGTTAGTGGCCAAGTTTTCACTAGTTGGAGGTTATCTAGTCGCTTGGACGATCTTCAAGGCATGCTCCACGCCCACTCAGCGGTTTCATTTTGTCACATAAGAAGGGACGCTAGCAAATCAGCGGACCTCCTTGCGAATGCGGGAGTCGAGGGTGAGATGGCACACCAATGGGGTCCTCTCGAGAACTTTGAAGCTGGTGACTGGGCTCATCATTGCCGATAGATGGCTGCGCATGATATTGAGGGCAGGACACAGGTGGCACGCCCGAATGATGCGGTGGCTGGAGGTGACAGACGACGCGAGCACACCATGACAGACCACCATCAAGATGCTTGACCGTATTAATGTGGTAAGAAAACGGATTCACTGGTGGTTGTGCTTGGCCATTATATTTTACATTGGAACTGCAGGCGAAAAGACGGGTAGGACTGGGAGTGACGGCCGAAATGACTGGACATTCATTTTCGGCAGTGGATCCGCCATGGGAAAGGGTACAAGGGAGATTGTTTGCATCAGAGCCATGACGTTCTCAAGGTACATTCCAAGCTGGGTAATGATGCCGTCTTTCCCTTTTTATTGCGTGACCCTCTATGCGACCCATTTTCATCGCTCAGACCTGCCCCTTGTTTCTCGGCTCCACTAGTTCTCCCCGTGGACCTCCTTTCTTGCTTATGTCTGGCTCACTGTCTCCTCTCTATCCCATGTGTTAGCTCCATTTCCTCTCCTGTTGGAAATGGCCCCGAAAAATCTGATGGTTAAGGGAAAAGCCCTCGGTGAATCCTTGGTTGAGCAGTGTGCTACGAAGAAACCTCGCAGGGCTACGCGGGCGCAAATTCAAGCCCAAGAAGAAGCATATTTTTTCAAAGACCATATTCCTCTGAGCATCCGTTAGGAAGTGGAGGGCAAGGTCGAGGATCTCTGGTATACAGTAAAAAACATGCCTAAGGAATATCTCCAGCAGGAGGTGACGAACTGGGTATTGGATCCCAGTTCCACTGTGGGTCGCGCAGCGGCCTATGACCATCTCCTTATGCAATACTGGGTTAATATGAAGCTGGTGGGACACTCATACATGGAACGGGAAGTGACAATGGCTGGGGACGAGGAACCAGTCAGAGAGTGGAAGCATCATTATGGCTAATGTCGATTAATCCACCAGAAGGTGGATATCATTACCTCAAGGCTCGGGGTCTCCTTCTTTGTAGCTGGAAAAGGCCCTGAAGAGGTAGCTTTCCCGTGGGATAACTGTGGAAAATGCGGTAAGAAGCAAAAATGGATCCTTTCTCCCTCTCAGCCCGATGCGATCTCCCTTGGTGCGGACCCAACCCTGGTGCAACCGATGGTGTCCTGCTTGCCCTCGGCCTTCCAGAAAATGGGTTGACATCCTGTGTCTGTTGTTTCTATTGCAGCTCTTTATTTCGGCTTATAAAGTTTAATGTTCCTTTCAGTATTGTCTCGGTATGTAATGTGGGTATTCTCGTTGCCTCGTTTTTTTGAGGATTCTGGCCTTGCTCAGGGATTATCCCCTTCAATGGTTTTTGCTGCCCAGGTCCAGCACTGTGCTTTGTTTCAACACGCCAGTGGTCTGATAGACTTGTTTTGTATCACTTCTATGTAATGGTTCTGTATTGATGTAATATAATCTCTTTATTTAAAAAAAAAATGTAGATCCATGTTAAATTTGGATCTATCGTGCATTGAAAGGGATAAATTCTCTTGAGGTGCAAACCTTTTTTAGAATTCAGAAACTTGAAAAAAGGTTTGAACCTGGAGGGATTTGTTCTATCTCAGCGTATGATAGATCCAAATTTAAGATGGATTTATGGAAAATTTAAATCTTGGGATAATTTTGAATGTTTTTATATAAAGAGAGATTCACCAAATTCCATTTTTTTCTAAAATTATTCACCCAAATTCTACAAGGTAAAAATATTTTACTGTCATTGCCAAAATTGTCCAAAAACTATATAAATTTCTCGGAAATCTGAATATTTTTACAAAAAATATCATGAAACATTTTATGATTGAAAATTTAGGAATTACTAACATTTGTCAATATTTCTACACTTTAAGAAAATTATGGATCCTTAAAAAAAAATTGGATGGATCTATGCTAGTTTATTTTTTTCTAAATTATATTTATATTATAATAATAAGGAAAAAATAGAATACATTGAGTAACCATCGGTCCTCCAATTGGAATCCATGCACAAAACTAAGAATCCAAAGGCTAAATAGGCCATCCCAATGGGAAACTTGACCTTCCTAGCCCCACCATTGTTAAACCATATTAACTAGTCTCCACAAGTTTAAACAAATCCATCATAGTATTGAAGTAGACTCTAAACATACACTAGACCCAATATAAACAAAGACACAACTACAGTCTAAAACAAATAAGTAGAGAGGACAAAAAAAACCCAGGATCCTAAGGGAAAGACATATCCTAAAGGATAAACATTGTTGAAAATGGTTACCACATGTTTAGAGGATGATTGGGGATGATATATGGGCTACTCATTCTCCGGCTTTGGCCCAAACACTTTGCTCATGGTGGCTTGACCAAGAATATTGATGCACCTAGAAAGTTCCTTGATAGCCTTTGCAATGTTTCCCAAGGTGGAGTAAATACGTAGAATCTAGTTCCCAATCCAAGCATACTCGACTTCAACCTGGTCCCTATCTCTTGTTTCCTAGTCGTTGGTCACCACCAAAGCCAAACCCATCAACATTTGCATCTTCTAGTATATAATAGTAGTTTTTCCATGCTTTGTCTCACGCAAATAGGACGAGATGATATCTAAAATTTTAACCTCCCATTTCATTCGGTCCTTCTCTGACTCTAGCTCATCATTAACCCTATAAATTTCCTGCTCCATGTTGGCAAACTATAGCAGGAACCTCTCGGAAGAAATCTTGTTTTTCCTCCCCAACCTCCCTCTCTAGTATGTGCATGTTGGTTGTTTTCTTCCTAGCCTGCTTCCCCCCCTTTATCCTCAACATGGTTCTCACGGCCAGATTATTATCCCTGCACCCCATTCAAATCCAATATAGAAGAGACTCACCCTGCCCATAGTTTCTCTGAATCAAATTCAAGCATCTGCAGAAATAGCTTGCACCATCATTGAGGGATGGAGGAATAGCCCATAAACACGAGGGAGATGACAGGGATTATCATATCATGGCCTAGAGTTTCTCATTGATGGGACAACAATAATAATCATACCATGAAGATATATCCTGCATTGAAACCTTCATCACCTGGTACTGATATCAACCATCATGCTCCATTCTCGACTTAGATTAGAACTCATGAATGTACCACAACACGAGGTGACAAAGTTAACCCAAAGTGTACTCTCCTCCAAGGAAGTATGATACACCATGTGACAACTTGAATGCATGAGTTGAGTGATAGGGAACTGGACATATGTCTAATGAATCCCACACATGTCTCCACTTCCTGAGTTACCTGCATCTAGGAGGATCTATGCTAGTTAGTATCTCTCATTATCTACTTTATTTTGATAAATGAATCATCATGTATTTGTGTCTAACAATTATTGGCATTCATTTTATTCACATCTTCTTGTTATATTTTTGGGAAGTTTATTCCATGTTGCTCGATCTAAATATATAATGGAATTCACTCTCACCTTCAACATACCTGACGCAACTTGTTTGTTTTGTATTATAATACATTGAAATAAATGTATTGCATTGAACTATATCATACATTTTATTTTATTTTTTAAATTTCAATGAATATATATATATATATATAATCTTGAAATATTTTACTTAATGTAAACATTGATTTTTTATGGAAAACATTAAAATATATTTTTGTTGTTATTATTTTTTTAAATACCACATGCCAACTCAATGTTGAGCATGAAAAGAATTACACATCTCATTCATGATCATACATGGTTGTAGAAAACACCTCTCATTGCAATAACTTCCATTGTATGCCTCTTCAAGTCCTTTTGAATTTATAATGAAGAAATAAAATATATATAAAAAAATATCACATCATTAGAGCTTTACTTTAACTAAAGGGCATATTACTTACTACTTACTTTTTTTCTAAACCTCTAAAATGGGCAATCATGTGTTATTGGTTTTAAGATCGTCATCTACATCATTCAAGTTATTTCTCTCTTTCTCAGTTTTTCAAGTTTCCAGTATACATCTCTTTAATTTTATTAACACTTAGGTGTCCTCTAAGTAGATAAGATGCTTGGTTTTTTCTCAGTTTTTCAAGTTTCCAGTATACATCTCTTTAATTTTATTAACACTTAGGTATCCTCTAAGTAGATAAGATGCTTGGTTTTTGCAAAATGCTCTGCAATGGTTGAATAACAAATGTGATTATGTTGTATGTGACCAACCCAATATTGTTCTTTCATTTTTATATGAATTGAACACCATGTTTCCCCAAAGTAGTATTTTCCACATGAGCAATACATTTTAGACCAACATAATCATTATTTGATCTAAGAATCTTTTGAATTCTGTCAACTAAAAAAACTCATTGTGACACCTTATCCACAACTCAACTTGCTTTGAAAATGCCACATCACAACTTAAAGGAGAGACACAAATGATAATTTAGGCGATCAAAGGTGCCCAACTTGATATGGAATACAATAACAACAATGATCAAATCTGAACAAGTTAATGCATGCCTCAATAAACTCAATAAACCAAGTTGTAGGGAATAAATGCAATTGATTATCCTCATTTACTATGCACAAGACCGGCCATTAAAGAGAACTTTGATTGATCATCCAATCATTCATTTATATGTAAATATGTATCAAATCTACTTCTAATTATGTTAAATAATAGATAGTGGATTCTATATTCTTTGAACCATTTCAAAATCAACTCAATAGTCATACCCCATATATGACTCAAGAACTCCATGTTGGTTGTAAACATGTTGTATGATCTCAATCTCAAATTTTTATTTATCAATAGATGAACAATATTTTGTGTGTGTGGTGTTTATCTTCTTAGTATGATTGTGCAATTAGGCGTTTAAATTATTGTTAAGTTCACAATCACACGAATTTTAAACATATGTTATTTGTTTATTTTGTGTGTTAGTTTGTAATTTATGTTATAATTACTTCGTTGTCATATTATGCACTCTATGATTTAAATAGTTATTATATGTTTATCGTGCATATCTATAATTACTTTAGTAATCATATGCTTTCACCATTATACTATAAAATAATGTCCTTGAGTGTTCTCAATGTTATTCTATTTTGACAAGTTTTTCACCATGTAATCCTTTGACTTAAGTGATATTGTCTTAAAAATATTTATAGATTCAAGTGTAGTGCACATTGCACATATTAATCAATCATGTTAGTGTCAGAGTGAGGTGTTCTATTCTAAAACTTCATTTTTTCGTTACAAGTGATCAGATCAAACATACTTATTCAAGTTGAATTTTTTTTTTTTAGAGAAGAAATGAGTACAAGAAGCAATAGTGTGTCGATTAAATCACTACTATAATATTCTTGACACACATGATACAATTTGAAATGACAAGTACAATAACTTCTATAGTTGTCTCATCCATAATGCAAACATTGTGCAATTGATAAGCAATTATTTCATATTTCATAAGGAAATTTACAACTATTTTGATCCTTGTTATTAAAAAAACTCTCACGCATACTACAATTTTGTGAAAATATGATTCACAACAATATCTAGGAGCTAAAGGAATCCTCACAACTCAAGAAATTCACAAATTATGTAGAAAAACAGTGAAAGGAGTGAAATTAACACATAGAAATGGTGCCAATAATTGAGTTTATTATGACTGTCCAACATGGAAATATGTTTGCAACATAATTAGTATACAATAGGATAAAATAATTATCCTTTGGAGGCAAATTGGATGCATACATGTGGCAGGCTTAGATTGGACCTCAAACCCCCCTAGGTGGACCAATGGGCTCCCAAACCACCTCAAACGGTCATGAATGGCCATGTGAACATGGATGAATCATGCTAGGACATAAGTGAGGGTATTATAGGTGTGGTGGAGTGCATGGGTGAGTGGGAATGGCTCTAGGTATTAATAATTGGTCCAAAAGAGCCAAAAACACCCAAATACCATGTATGGGTGCCTCTGGCCAACTAGTTTCCCTGTTTTAAGGAGTGGGAGCACACCAATGACTAAAAAATCACAAACGAGGGTGCATGTGTCTCCAAAATGACCAAACATGGGTTTCTGGGTGCATTAATGAGTCCAAAACACCAAAATACCTTGCTTGACCAACATAACCAAGGTTTGGACCATATGTCATAAGTACAAAAAAAATGAAAATGTGTCCTAGTTGTATATGACCATGGTAACAAGTGGTATGATGCTATAACACCCCCCCTTAATCCCAAATTAGTGTAACCACATAAAAAATTGAGGCCTTGAAAACTAAGGCTCAAGTCACCTCTTTACAAAAATTTATTTGTCCATATAACCAAGGTAAGGAGGAAAACCTCATGGGAACAAAACATCCCCTCAAAAATGGACATGGAGAAAAATATGAAAGTGAATATTAGCAATCACCATGTGTCACCCACTCCAAAAAGTGATCTCATATGGGTGAATGTCTTCTCTGTGAAGCTCTTGGTGAAGATGTCAACAATTTTATTTGCAAATGGGAAATACGACAACGATGTCACATGCTCATGCACCAAGCTCTCGATGTAGTGCATGTGTACATATATGTTCTTGGTCCCCTGTCTCTGTACTGGATTAGTGGAAATATTGATTTCACTTTTATTGTCACACCAAATGACAGTGGGTGAATCAAGTGCAAATCTAAGCTCTCCAAGAATGCCTTGCAACCACACACATTGTGTAGCTGTGTTCACTACTCCTGTGTACTCAATCTCAACTAATGAAAGGGATATAGTGTGTTGTTTCTTACTTTACTATAATATGGGACCATGTGCAAGCATGAATACATAACATGAAGTGCAATTTCTGTCAATGGAATCTCCATCCCAATCCGAATAAGTAAATCCAACTAGTTCTAGTGGAGAACTAGCAACATAGTGTACCCTGAAGTGTTTGGTTCCTTGCACATAATGAAAGACCCTTTTTGCATCCTTCCAATGGATCTCATGAGGCTCCTACATATATCTTGCAACAACACCTACTACATAATCCAAATCAAGTCGGGAGTGCGTGATATACAACAAGCTCCCAACTAGTTGTCGATACAATGAGTTGTCCACCAATGGAGATGAACCAAAATCACCTAGTTTCACTCCCGAAATGAAGGGACACTTGGATTCCTTACATTCATCCATTTTGAACTTCAATAAAAGGTCTGCAACATACTTTGATTAGATGACCTTGGTCCCCATATCACATTTCTCAATCTCCAAGCCAAGAAATTGTTTCAACAATCCAAGGTTAGTCATTGAAAACTCAATATACAAAGAAGACTTAATTGAACCTATATCATCAATGCAAATTCCAGTGATAAAAAAATCATCAAAATACAATACAATTACCTGCAATGAATCACCTATATGCTGCAAATATACATTAGGATCATATTTGCATCTTTCAAAGCCAAGTGATAAAAAAACATTATCCATCTCAAGCCCCAAGGCCTTGCTTAAGGACATAGAGAGACTTATTTAAATTACATACAAGTGAATGATCATGAATGAAACCTTCAATATTCTGCATATAAATCCCCTAATGAATATCACCATGAAGAAAAACACTCTTCACATCCATGTGGTGAGCCACCCATTGCTTAGATGCAACAATGGACAAAACTAGCCTAATAGAATCCATATTTGCAACTAGTGAAAATGTCTCTATATATTCCACTCCTTGGACTTGAGAGAAGACTTTGGAAAGCAAAATGAACCTGTACTTGATATCTAAACCATAAACAACCACTTTGGTGCTATAGACCCACTTACATTGCACTAGTTTCCTCTTGGAAGGTAGAGGAACCAACTCCCAAGTTGCATTGTCTTGCAAAGACTTGAACTCTTCTTGCATGGTTTTTTTCCATATTGGGTCAAGTGAAGCTTCCTTATATGTCTGAGGATCAGATCCAACCATCATAAAACATCTCACTGAAATATTCAATTCACAACTGGAGAAATCATTGTGAAATTGAGATTTAGTCTTCCTAGAGTCTAATGGATCTCCAAAAAGATCACCAGCTGCTTGAATGGTTTTCTCAACCCACTTTGGCCTTATGGATGAGTCATGATATGAATGTATGTAATAAAAATAATCATCAATATAAAAATCAGAAAAATTATAGAAAGAATCATCACTTACATTATCATGGAGCGGAGGTTGTGAGCAAACCCCTTTGAGTAGTTCGATCTCCTTCGTGGGCTCTTCTTCGAACTGTACACTCCTTTCAATGAATGTTTTCTGAGATGAGGGATCAAATAGCTTGTATCCCTTTTCATATTCAACATATCCAACCATAATGGACTCCTTTCTTTGATTTTGCAATGCCTTTATATTCTCGAGAGAAACTTTATCCCAAGCCTTTGAGCCAAAAACCCTGAAATGAGAAACATTGGGCTTGTGACCACTCCAAGCCTCAAATGGAGTTTTCCCTTCCAATGCTTTGTGTGGAAATTTGTTCTGAACATATGAAACACAATTTACGGCTTCATCCCATAGATTAGGATACAATTTCTTAGCATCCATCATGCATGTTGCCATCTCTTTCAAAGCTCTATTCTTGCGCTCTACGACACAATTTTGTTGTGGTGTGTAGGGCACATAATGCTGCATCTTAATGCCACTTTCATGAAATAGATGCTGTAAGTTATTGTTGACATAATTCTTGCCATTATCAGTCCTAAGAACCTTGATTTTATTCCCTTTCATGTTCTCAACTAAATCTTTGAAAACTTTGGAAGTCTCAAAAACTTCAGATTTTTGCTTGAGAAAATACACCCAACAGTACCTTGAGAAATCATCTATGAAATTAAACACATACCTTGAATTCCCATATGAGGGCGTGGGAAGAGTCCATATCATATTTGAATGGATTGGATCAAGCACTTGGACATCCCTCCTTACCTTTCCTTTGTCATATTTGCGCTCAACATGTTTCCCCGCTATGCAACCCTTGCATGTGCCTTTGGAAAAATTGATGCTTGGGAGCCCCTCAACCATGTTTTACTTGCTTAGTTCTTGAAGGTACCTATAATTGAGGTGTTCAAACCTCTCATTCCATAGTTTTCTGGTATCATTTTCATGTGACGGGAGCGCATTCCCTTGGGAGTAAGGAATGAAGTGAGAGAGTCTGTACATTCTCGAATCATGGTTAGCAAAGTCCACTGCAACAACTTGGCATGTAGATATTTCTGAGATCTCCACATCATTTTGAGTAAATGTTAATCTCTTGGCTGTACCCGTGTGTGTCATTTGATAGACAGAGATTAGGTTCACTGGAATATCAAGCACACACAACACATTGTTGAAGTACCCATTATCTAGATCGATCCTGCCAATCCCTTTGGTTGGGATATCAGATTCATCACCCATGAGGATGGATGGACCATTGTAAGGATGTATGGACAAGAGGGAATATTGCATGGAATCCATGTTCCTTGAGGCACTCGAATCTATAATGAAGGAATAATATCCTAAATATCCAACAACTAAAGCATGGAATCTATCCTTGTTCTCTGAGCTTGAACCTCCCTCTTTCTTCCTTGCACCTTCTGGCAGTGGGATACTGTTCTTCTCAAGGAGTTGCAACATAATGTTAGTTCATGCATGCACTATCTGGATTCCAACCTTTGTGAAAATAAGTGCATTTTTTTTTCTCTTGCTTCTTCTTCGCTTTGTCCTTGCAAGGATTTGAACCCCCATTTGAAGATTTCAGATTCTCTTGATTCTTTGAATATTTGGCTTTGTTCTTGCCTTTGGATTGATTTGAAACATATGCAAAAAGTTCTTAATCCTTGGTGCCTTTGATGGTACACATTTGCAGCAATTTGTCTTGTTCCTGAGTCAAAGACTCCATGAAGTATTCCAGGGAAGGAATTCTTCGATTTTGAACTATCAGCTTGCCTGAGTGGAATGTGGAGACAAACACTGAATACTCAGGGCCTAGATTCAAAAGAATGGAAAAGATCAGTTGCTCCTCTTTCTTCTCAATACCATATTGTTTCAGCGGAAGCACCAAAACTTTGAACTTTGTGAAGAAATCATGGATCGTCTCAAAGTGAGTTGGGCTCAATGAGATTAACTCATTTTTGAGTTGGTGTCCCCTCATCTCATCAGTCTTCCAAAACAATGACTCCAAATTGATACATACTTCATTAGGTGTGGTAATATTGTCTACATGTAAGAGAATATCCCTCTAAATACTAAGACAAAGCATCATGAATTCCTCATACAACCTGTTGAGTAATTTGATTTTTTCATAACAGAGTTGGGATCGTTCTTAGTCCCCATGGTGACTCTGTAGAGGCCTTTTGAACTCAGTTGGATCACTACTTCACCCTTCCATTCAAAATAATTGAATGGAGTGATAAATACATGACTCTACTCCATTTCTACTTGTGCACTGAGTAACAAAGACATTGGACTACCTGCAATGCAAACACTCAAATTTTTCTGGAAGAGACTCTAGATAGCAACTCAAACTCTCTGAATTCGATTTGAAGCTCCAAAGATATCTGATACCATGTGAAAATATGATTCAAAACAATATACAGGAGCTAAGTGAATCCTCACAACTCAATATATTCACAATTATGCAGAAAAATAATGAAAATAGTGAAATTAACACATAGAAATGGTGCCAATAACTGAGTTTATTATGATTTTCCAACATGTAAATATGTAGGGAACATCATTATTATATAATAGGATAAAATCATTAGCCTTTGGAGGAAAATTGGATGCATACATGTGGTAGGATTAGATTGGACCTCAAACCCCCCTAAGTGGACCAACGAGCTCCCAAACCACCTCAAACGGTCACGAATGGCCATGTGAACATGGATGAATAATGCTACGACATAAATGAGGGTAGGATAGGCGTGGTGGAGTGCATGGGTGAGTGGGAGTGGCTCTAGGAATCAATAAATGGCTCAAAAGAGCCAAAAACACCCAAATACCATGCATGGGCACCTTTGGTCAACCAATTTCCCTGCTTTAAGGAGTGGGAGCATACCAAGGAATCAACCGTCATAAATGAGGGTGCATGTGTCTCCATAATGATAAAATATGGGCACCTGGGTGCATTATTGAGTCCAAAACACCAAAATACCTTTCTTGACCAACATAACCAAGGTTTGGACCATATGACATAAGTAAAAACAAATGAAAACATGTCTTAGGTGTATATGACCATGGTACTAGGTAGTATGATGTTCTAACAGATTTTTTAATTCACATGGTAAACTGTCATCAACATATAGCATGCACCCAAAATAAGATACCTTCACAAGATCCAAAGAGAAGATTGAGTCCAAAATGGCCCCAAAAATGTAAAAATACATAATCACATGGATTAAGTTCTGATTACATGAGTTGCAACGCAAAATTAAAAAACAACACCCATATTGTAGCATGAAAATTCCTTCGAGATATGTGTGTCTAACACAACGATGGGATCTCACCCACTGACGGCTCATTGAAGGCTCATGAAAACCTCACTTACCCATTTCAATTCAAATTCGGCCTCTCACACACTGGGTTGCCTTAAATGGCCTCTTGGTGCACTTTGGAGCCCAAACATGGATCAATGGGTTCACACTATGATCTTGTCATTTATTGGCCATCTCTTGGACTATAAAAGAAGGCCATGGACATGCATATTGTAGGAATATTTTTGAGCAAGGTTATGTTGTTGGAATTGTGATTGAGCTTTCTCTTATCTCAACTCTTCCCTCTTGTCAAGAATTTCCAAATCCCTCTTTCCTCCTTCCCTTAAGGGGAAAGTTCTATTCTCGCATATTGGTTCATTAACCACTCTACAAAAATTGTTGGACAACAAAGGACTCCCTTAGGAAGAGTATTTCCCTCCTTTTGGATCTCACCTCTTCAAGGTGTTGTATTAGCTTGACCATTGGGAAATATACAAGTGGTTTGGATCACATTGATTGTTGGAGTTTGCATCCTCTAATCCCTTTTCTATGTTGTTTAATTTTTATTATCATTTTCTTTATTTTACTTTGTTTCCCTCTAACAATCTATTGCAGGATTAGTTGGGGTCATATCACCACCCAAAAGGGGCTCCAAATAATGAGGCCTCGTTGCATCCTACAAGTCCTATCCCCATGCCAAAGTGCGAAGGAAATTTTGTGTGCTATTTCCCACAACAATATTAATGACGGCTCCACTTCATTTTTGTTCATTTCTCTTTGTTTAGGTTGGTTTTCTTAGTGTGGTTAATTTCTGGTATATTCTGTATTGCAAGTGATGAGGACCATCCCTCTCATTCCATAATTTTGGCCTTCATTCGACCATTTAAACCATTTTTAATAGTAGTGCTCTTTCTGATGTCTGTAGTGTGCTGACAACACACTTTAACCTTCAACAAATGCATTGATAGTGTAGTTTAACAAACTTCCACTCACGTGGATTTCCTGTCTTGAATAAACATTATTTTCTTTCATTATTCATGTGCTACAACGCACCAGTGAGTGTTTCTACCGTGTTGCAATGTGATTGTAAATTTTATTTCCATGATGTCTATTATTTATTTTCTTTTTATCCGCTTGCACAATAATCTGCAACCCACTAGTTATTCACTAATGAGCTAGGAATTAATTAGCTTACAATTGTTACTTGTTCCTTGATTCAGATTTATGTGAGAACAAAATTAAAGAAAAGATATAGAATCATAAGCACGGAGATATTTCAATGAAAACAAAGATACAATAATCACAGGTTCTATTAAATGGTGGAAATAGAACAAACTATATAATGAAGTAGCTAGAATGGTGGTAGCTATCTCTAAGAAGATATGTGGCTGTTACGCTCATTCGTGTCAAGCTGAATACAAAATGAGGCCGAAAGGGCCTATTTATAATAAGAATGAGGGAGAAACCCTAAACGTCCAAAACATAAACCTAGAATATGAACCATCATAAAGTTTGCAGCCCCAAGGTGGTTAGTTGAACACTCAAATTCCTGGGGTCATAATTTTTGCATACGGTCTTCGATTTGGGCGCTTGACATCCCATTGGAAAGGTCTATATGAGATTTACATCTTTCAATTGGGGCATAATGAATACCATTGGTAACTTTTTTTCCCCATGAATCACCAAAAAAAGTCATTTAGATCCTTAAAACGATCCCCAAAGTTTGGGACCTGAAAAACCATAAAAAAATAACTAGGAAACTTCCAAAATGGACAATTGTTTTGAGCTGCTGGAATAGGTGGGTGGCCATCGATCTCCACCTAGATCATACCTTTAGTAATTATCCCACCTATACTAATATTTGGTAGTAAATGGGTAATCCCTCTAAATCTACTTAGGTAACCAACTTTGAGGCTCCCCAAGGAGCTCATTGTTGTCACTAGTATTTGGGACATCATATGGTTTTTTCTTTTACTTTAACATTTTTAGTTTAAAGTAGTGTAGAATCCACTTTTGCGCACACAATAATGGACCTAAATCTCCTATCCTACCCAAGTATGCTCTTCACGATTTATGTGAAGGGTGAAATACCTCCTATGCACACTTAGCATTTATTTTTGCAAGCATTACTAGTTTGTTTAGAGCTCAAATTAAAATTTCCATCATTTTGTTTTGAGCACTTCACTTAATTGAAACCTTAATATTTTCTTTCATCACATATGTATTCCCACTAGCACACACTAAGGGACCTAAAAATTGTTTCCAACCGAGTATGATCTTCATGATTTTTGTGAATAAAAAAGGAAGGGAAGTGTGAAATACCTCCTTTACATTGATTTAATTCACAACAAAATTCTTAACAAGCAACCATTATTAATGATCACCAACTAAAATACTCCACAAGAGGTCACAAAACAACATTTTAGTTTGGTAGGATTGATTGGGATAGGAATCCAAACAACGCCTACCAATCTAGTTTCATTAGGCATATTTTTGAAACATAGCATTGTTTTCTTCTAGGGTAATTCTAAATCCTGCTATAAGCAAGTGTCCAAAGAGATCCTGGATTAGATACATGTCTCGATATACAAGAAGGTAAAAGATGAGGTATAACTTCCCTTCTCTCCCTTACGAGGAACTCACCTTACTGTTAGGAAGACGACAATATACTACCCAAGCCTAACTGTTGATCCACACTTAACACAAGGTAACCATAGTGGCCAAACTTAGAATACCGCCAAGGAACAATTGGGAGTGCAAGTGATTACCAAAGTCAGTTATTTTCATTGGGGGGTGTTTCCAAGTCTTCTTGATTGGAACAATGGTCCCATCGCGAGTAGAACTAGATCTTTGTTACCTCCACTAGTCGATTGTTGAGTGCATTCCACTGTCACTATCAATTGTGCTTTTAGGAGGCCCAGTTACAATTGAGAGGAAGGACATTAGGTATTCTTAGGGTATTTACACTTATTGTTCTTTTCTAAATACAAGCTCATTAAGCTCTTAATTTAAAAATAACCAACATGTGTACACCATTGCACTAAGCCATATTTGCACATATCACTCACTTCTTGCACCATATTGCACCTATTATGGTTGACATATTTTTTCATTTGTCCATATTGTGTTTATTCATCACCCATCACTCTCACTTGACAACTAGACTTCCACCATTGAGGAACAAAATACCCCCCTAAGGCAGTCCTGTGGACTACAAGGATTCTCCCCTCTCTCGAGGGGTGTTTTTCCTTTATCTCCCCATGGAAAATGAGGGAGATCACTAGGTCGGGGCCTCTCTTAAAACACATTGATTGGATACTATAGGTGAGGATACACCTTGTTTGATTCACTCTCTCCCCTCAGAGATAGTGTTAACCATTTCCCATCCTCTTCTCACATAAGAGGTTGACCATTGTTTACTCGCCCATGAGGGAACACCCCACTAGAGGAAATCATACCACATATCCATATTCCCTTAGAATACAAAGATCACTGCCAAATATTCCAAACTATCCCCCTCAAGGAAACAACATTCAAAATAACATGGCGAGCCTCAATCCAAACCTACCATTCATGGTAAGTTTGAACCTCCATGACCTAACCAAACTAGTTAATGATCCCATAGCTCATGACACCAATTGGAAAGATATGCCAGAAATGATACCTTTAGATATCCCCAAATTTGAGGGGAAGTAGGGAGATGATACTGCCAACACCATCATGTCTTTCCACCTATCATGTTCCTCCAACATCATAGTGGAATATTCGGTTCGCCTTCATCTCTTCCAAAGAACCTTAATTGGTACAACTAAAAAATGGTATGTAAATTTGACAAGAGCCTCTCATACCACATTTGAGACGATCGCCACATAATTTCTTTCCTACTTTTAGTTGCCAATAAGGCATGCTATTGGCCTCTAAATTCTCATAGATTTTCAGTAAAATACAACAACACACATAGTGGACCACATAAATGAATGGCGTTGTTGACGCGCCCTTAGGCAAAATAGAAATTCAAACTCCTTTACTTTTGGATTGTTTTCTCAAATCACTCCAACCAGATATCACAAAGGATGTGGCTACCTCAATTCCATAAAGCGAGGAAGAAGAGATTCTCAAATCTCGACACTTTGACCTCATAAATGCCCAATCACGGTACCCGTATACCGTACTACTAGATTCCCATTCGCATCGATCATTAGATCCTCTCATTCAAGGGATGTCACATTCCACAAATGGGCTTGGCAGGTCCATTTAATCCCAAGGTAAAGTTCCCCTACAAACCAATCTTTCACCACCACCCATGGTGGCGTAATACCCACCTGTCCCCGTTATGTTGACTCCCACTACTACTGCACCAAATCCTCCATTTGGACAGCCTTAGTACGAAAGATACAAACCTATTTACCCAAGTAAATTCGAAGTACAAATGGTTCCTTAACCACAAATGGCATGACCTATGCTAACATCCACATCATATGTGGCACAAATAGCATATATCCCACCCCCATGGTTTAATCCTTACTACCCATACCCATGCCCCTCCGGTATGACACCCATGCCTCATATGGGAGTCGACTTTGTCCAACCCTCTATGCAACAACATGATCAACAATTTGAGCAACTAAATATTTCCAATCCCTTGAACCCTCATAATCAGAGGAAGAAGAATGGAAAGAACAGAGAACCCCAAAAACTGGGGCAAGGGGAAACCAAGTTCCCTTGCAGAACCAAAACCAGGGTAACCAACCCTCGCAAGGGGGAAATCTCCCAAAATAAGGAAATAACACCAACCTAAGGACAAACTACCTTTTCTCGATATGCGGTGATTATGGTCATTACACTCACCATTGTTTGCTTATTCTCGATTACCAACAGATGGTAGGAACCAAGAAGAATACACCCACAAATCCCCCTCATGTGCCTCCTTCACCATAACCATAGCAAGTTGTTCATCAACAATCCTTTACTAGTCATGGGTTGGTTACCCAATAGTCGGATCCTCTCCCCCCAGGTGATGGATCATTCCAAAACATTTATATGAACTCGATGTCAATCAACCTGCATACTCGTGGTAAAGGGTACGCCAATGTTGAGACCTTACTAGTCCTTGACGAGACTTTAGTCCCTTCAGGAGGACCTTTACAGATCCCATGAACTAGCATAGAGAAAATTTTGAGGATACCCAAAGCACCACTAAGGTGTAATACCCCTCATAATCCCCACATGAAGGATGCTCATACCTACACCATTGTTGATGACTTATAACAATCACTAGCCACCATGTCAACATTAGAAGTACTTCTGTCATGCCCTTCTCAACAAAAGGCACTCTTGAATGCACTCAGTGCAGTTATCCCTTCTGACACAAACCTTATGAATTTTGACCTCAACAAAGGTGAACCACGCCTACCATCATGGGGCTCTTTCTAAGTATTGGTCAGAGTAAAAAACATCATCATCCATCGATGCATCATCGATAAAGGCACATCCACATGCATAATTTCTTCTAATGTGTGGAAGAAACTAGTCTCCCATAAGTTATCACCATCCTCCATCGCTTTCTATGTATATGATGCCATACCATCCCAACCATGAGGATTGTAACAAAATGTCCCCATCTATCTAGGGGTAAAAATGGTGATGATTGATGTTGAGGTCATTGATGCCCAACTTGACTACAACATCCTTTTAGGTCATAGTTACATGTATGCCATGAAGGCGATCACCTTCGTAGTGTTTCGTACCATGATGTTCCCATTAAATGGGAACGTGGTCACCCTTAAACAACTTAGCTACTACAACCCCCATACATCTTCCAACCGAGAGAATGTCTTACCCACTATAAGAAAAACAAACCCAACACCATATGTTGAGATTAGCCTAGGAATGTACAAATATTTAGAATAATCATGTCCCATACTACATCTAGAAAATGTTATGCTATCCCATGTTGTTGCCCCAATTGTACATAAGTTTATAAATAAAAATATTGTAAAGTGATTGCAGTTTTCACTATGAATTCAAGTCATGTAGACTTAAAATAAACATATATCATGATGTGTAACATGTAAATATACTAAATTCTTAAGTTTAGAATTCCTAGGAAAAAGATTTGGGATTGGTATGGGTTTACACAAATTCTAGGTAGGGTGTTATTTATGTGGGGTCATGGGGAGGTCATATTGTTGCATGGAGGTTAAATCTTTGTTGGAATTTAGTTTATGAAGAGTTGGTTTGTTTAGGAATTGAATTTCATGATACTAGAAGCAATAGTAAAACTTGAGGATCTTATGTTCCAATTATAACTTAATTGTAAAATGCTCCTTAAGCAATTTGTACAATAGTTGAGCCAATGTAAATATTTTTAATGTGGGATTGCTCATACATTTGTGTGACAGTTATTGGTGGGTAATTGTTAAAAAAAAACACAATGTTAAAATTGAAGGGATTTTTTTAATTTTTCCTTATTGATTCACTTGTCTATCATAGGTCTTATAGCATTGTTATTTCTTGTGACATGTTTGCAAAAGATTAAGTTGACGTGCAACCTTTCCCTTGTCACCACATAACATACTTACACAACCATTGGTTCATTGACAATAGTCGATCAGAGCCAAGGGGTCTAGAGCCCATGGTCGATGGATAGGCTGTGGTCAATCACTCGATGACAGATGTTGATGTCGGTAATTGATGTCAAGAGTCGATGCCAGTAGTAAATGCCAGTCATTGGGAAATAATTGCTCCTTTACATCCATTTAGATTTTTAGCTTTCATGGAAGATAAATTTCTACTATAATCTTATGCAATGGTTAAATTGTATGGTTGTAATGGATTTTTTTATGTCAATATTACATATAGATGTCTAATATGATTTCCAATGTTTCAATTAAATAACAAGAGCCACGACGTGGCAATGTCCCCGACAATAACTGTAGCTTTTGGAGGAGAGTAAATTTGCAATTGCATGCTTGTACCTTTTGTCTTTAAGTTGGAATATGAGAAAAATTGTCCTTTCTTCTTAAATGCTGCAACTTTCTTCTTAGAAAGAAGTATATTTTTTCATATGTCAGCTAGCCCAATTTTGATCATGTTTCCACATTTGAGCTGTTAGAAAGTAGTTTATAGTGGCAAATTTTCTCCACTTGTAAAGACAATTTTTTTTACTAAAAATCATAGGCTGATAGCTAAGGGAATAATCTAAGGTGTTAAAAATTGGCCATGCTTTGGAAGTGAGTTGCTTCAGAGGTAATGTTAGAATTGTTTAGCCTTGGAACCTTGTTGGTGAATCATCAATAAAATTATGGAGGACAATCATTTTATTTATCTTGGATGACAATTTTCCTGTTTGAATTGAGGATTCTGAATTTGGAACTCCTTCTAGGGAAATTTTAGTCTTGTTAGTTAAATTCCTCGTCGCCAGGGGCATAGAAAGATAGGTAGAGATGCATGATCAAATGATTTCTAATCACTGCCAGGGTGAAACTAAAGAGTATAAATTTGAACCTGCAATGAGTCAAGATGTGAAAATTGTACCACATATAACTTGGTCTGTCCTCTATGTCCCCTCCAAATTTTCTTTTTTTAAAACTCAAACGGGTAATTTTTTTTTTTGATAGCTAAGGGAATAATCTAAGGGGTTCAAAATTGGCCATGCTTTGGAAGTGAGTTTCTTCAGAGGTAATGTTAGAATTGTTTAGCCTTGGAACCTTGTTGGTGAATCATCAATAAAATTGTGGAGGACAATCATTTTATTTATCTTGGATGACAATGTTCCTGTTTGAAATGAAGATTATGAATTTGGAACTCCTTCTAGGGAAAGTTTAGTCTTGTTAGTTAAAATCCTCGCCACCAGGGGCATAGAGAGATAGGTAGAGATGCATGATTCATGGCTATCATAATGGAAGAGTTTCACCCTGGCAGTGATCAAAAATCATTTGATCATTTGATACAACATTTCCATTTATCTACATTTGATACAACATCGTCGTTGATCAACAGGTAATGGCAAGTGTTGGTCATTCATCTACAGGGTCCTAATGAAGTGGTGTTTTTTGTTAATATACATATAGCCTCAATTCTCATACCATTGGACATCGTTCATAGTGTTACAGTATTTTAGTTTTATTTCCTAAAATACAATTATATGTTTTAAAAAGGAGATATATGTTCTTCTCAATAGTACCAAGGTACACTTTTATTAATTTATTTCTATTCTTTTTTCTTAAAGATCTTCTTAACTTCCTTTAAAAAAAATATTTTCTAGTTTTCTGATAGGTTTCCTAAAATGGGTTTTGGTCCCTCTCAAATCAAATATTGTTGAAATTTTGCTCTATTTATTTATTTATATTTGTTTATTTTATTTATTTTTTTAATTTGGGGCTTTATAATATTGGGTTTTAAAAAAAAATCTCTCAAATCAAATATTGTTGTAGAAATTTTGCAATATTTATTTATTTATATTTGGTTATTTTATTTATTTTTTTAATTTAAAACTTCATAATATTGGGTTTTTTTTAAACCTTCAGAATATTTTTGTGAGTTCCTTAAAGTCATATAAAGACATTCAAAGATATCTCCCTAGTTTTATTTATTTGTTTATATTTGTATTTTTGTTACTAAAAAAATGTATTTGTGTATAAAAAATATACTTTTTCTTTGAAAAATATCAAAAACTCTTTATATTATTACACTCATTGGGGTGGATTACTATCTATGTTTTTTTAGATTGCAAGAGAATGGGACAAGTATACTCTCTAGACTGATTCTAAGTGTGGTTCAAAATTAGTAATAAACAATTATGGAAGATATATATTAAAAAAAACTCATGTGATAACTACAGTGTGTGGTAGTTGGAAAAATATAAAAATAAAAACTTATGTTATAACTGAACTTAGTGGCATAGTAACCTGCAATCCATGTGCACAAGTTATAGTCAAACTCCAACTAGGAGTTGGGAGTCAAGCTAATGTGCACAAGGTATAGTGAATAACTAGAATTAGTGGGTAGTTGGTAGTTGATGCATGGATAACAAGTAGTTAGTGAAACAACCTATTTAGCTAAAATAAGGCATTTAAACAACTAGTGATTACAACTATACATAAAAAACAAACAACAAATAAGTTGTTTGTGACACTTAACAAAAACATATATTTGTTATGTTAAATTCATTTCATTTACCAAACTTCAATTCAAAACTTAGATTTTCTTCTAAAAAACTGTATTTTTTACATTGATAGAAATTGAAAGCATATTTGCAAAACATGATTATAAAAAAAAATTAACAAAAACACATAAAAACATATTTAAATAGATTAACAAAAACACATTTATTAAAAATAATGTTTTGTATAAAAATCATTGGCATTTATTTCTTTGAAAAATATTCATATTTATTTTTCAACATAATAATAAAAATAAAAATCAATTAAAAAAACATATTTACAGTAAAAAATAAGAAAAACATTAATAAAAACACATTTATTGAAAATAAATTTTCAAAAAAATAATTCATATTGGAAAAAACAAACACTTTTATTGAAAATAATTTTTTTAAATAAAAAATCATTCATTTTTTCCTCTAAAAAAAATCATTTAAATTCCAACATAAATAAAAATCATTCATTTTGAAAAACAAGTTTATTGAAAATAAATTTTCCAAAAAAATCACTCATTTTTTTCCTCTCAAAAACATTCATATGTAAATTCTAACATAAGATAACATAACAAATGTAAATACCTTATCCAAATCAGTTCTAATAGAAGGCTTCGTTCCAAGAGCTAATACTCTCGAATCTCTGTTTTGTGGAAAAATATTTACATTCATTATGATTCAAATGAATAAAATTATTTCTTTCTATCAAATTTATTTCAAATTAATATTATCAAACTCTCTATGCTTTCTCAATATTTGATAACTCCAAAATAAAATTAACTATAAAATGATAGCTCCAGAATCAAAATTAACCTAAAACTGATTATTTTACCAGAATTTAAATGGGTACTGACCGCATAGCTCTAGAGTAAGACACAATTCCCTGTGTTTGTATTAAGGAAACCTTACAAACCATTTGATGAGAAAAACCAATGAATTTTGAGCAAAAGAGAAAAAACCTAATTAAGATCAACTTAAATTTAGTGCACGAAATAATGGTATCTGACTAAGTAGATAAATATAATTACTAGTGCTTTTGTCCCCATAATCCTTTAAATTTGAGCTAGTTATTGTATAAAAAAATCCCACTCCAACAAACAAATTAGCAATGTTAGGGATACCAATGAAGGATTAATTAATTTATAATCTGTATAATTCAAAGAGAATGCATCAATTTCTGATAGGATTTTAGTAACTTATATTTATTCAAAGAGAAAGGATTTAAGTGCAGACCAACGCCTGTTTGGTTTAACGTAAATGGACTTATTTCTTCCGAAGCTCCATACGCTAGGGATGAGCATCCTCGATCTGCAATCAATTGTTTTTTTCAATGAAAAGTATCTTATTAATCTAAAAAATATGCGAACATAATTTCACAACCAATAAAACCTTGCAATCGATGAAGGGTTTCAGGCATTTACTATGACAATGTTGAGATCCCTCCAAGTAATACATGAATCATATGTGAAGGCTGCTTATATGTCATTCTTTTTAATAGTTTGCTCCTGATTTTATGTTTAGATGTTTTTAAAAATGAAAACATCTAAACAATATTACTTCCCACGTGTATAAGCTACTAGGCCTCAAACCTCCACCGGCAACTAATATACCAATTAGTTTCAAAGTCTAAAATTTTCAAGGTCTCCCATTACAATTTACAACTAATATCCCAATTAGTTTCAAAGTTTAAAAAAGGCAATTTACTACTAGGAGGGTTTTTTATTAACTGATTTGCAACATCGAATCCAATTTCCTTTTCAATTTTCAAAAACATTACAACATAAAAATCAGGAACAAACTGTTAAAAAAATGACATTATCAACAATATAATGCCTCAAACCTGTAGTGACAACTAACATGCCAATTAGCCTTGAAAGTTTAAGATTTTTAGGCCTCAAATAGTTTTAAGGTTTAAAAAAGGCAATTTGATAAGAAGGTTTTATTAATTGATTTGTAACATGTGTTGTGTTATTTATGGGGAGAACATAGGTTCAAAACCTGCAAGATAGGGTTACTCATTGGCCTACTGTAATAAGGTTCGAAGGGTACGCTATCCCTGAGATAGAAGGGTCTACTATCTCTAAGATAGAGTCTCACCCAGATGGTCTTCCAAACATCTCCACCCTTGATGGTCTTCCAAACATCTCGGCCCTTGCTGAGTGATAAGTTACTGGTATATCTGACCTGCAAGCTGTTGGATATACCCTTGAGAGCTTGTTGTTCCCATGGTAAATAAAAACATTGACCTTAGATGTTTACAAGAAAACTTAGAACTAGTAGAGTGGTCCCAATTTAACAAAGTAAAATTTTCAGATTAATGAGCAAAAGGTGGCTATCTGTCTGGATTGTGGTCGGTATGGGGCTTGGTCAGGTACATAAGCCAAATTCAAACTAATCGCTGTAAAGAGTTTGGATATGTGACTAAAAGTGTTTAAACTTTGGAGTAACCCCAACGAATTGATCTCCATGTCTGATGCACTTAACAAAATATGAGAATATTCATAATATCTTATTCACGCTTACCAATTAGCATCTCTCCAATTCCGTTGTAGTTGGGTATGAATACTACTTGTATTGGATTGAAATTTTGTTAAAGAAAGTTTTATAGAACATTTTGATAATTACTTGCATCTCAAATTTTACATGCTTAATACAAACATTCAAATACATTCCTGAGCTGCTTGTGCCATCATGCATACAAAGTGAAAGCTGATTTGATGCATTCAAGCAATATTGTGTACACCAGTCCAAAATCATTACTTTTAGAGAGAATTTGTTCACAATAGAAACTATCAGAAGAAGAGATTACCAAGATAGTACCATAGTCAACATGTAAAGTGTCAATTGAGCATGTAGTATACATCATTCACAGTCAACATGTAAAGTGTCAATTGAGCATTGTAATATATACATCATGCACAATCAGAATAATTGTAATAACCGCCATCACAGACAGGTAAAAAATAATACTACAGTGTGGACATGCAAGCATGTACCCATAACGACTTTTACAGAAATTGTGAGGGTTGACAGGCACATACTTGAACCGAATTTGAGGAACAAAAATGAGAATTTGGCTCAAAAATCAAGTGGAATATGGAAAAAAAATTAAAAATCAAATGGAATTCATGCTATTTGCCTAGTACCAAAGCGCTCTTGGACCTTTCGAATTGTGCAGTCTCATGTCAAAACTAACTTCTTTACTTGAAGGGGCTACCAATTTCCCTTCAATTATGCTATTCAACTTGGAATGAACTTTGGATTCTTGCTATCCAAAATTCAATTATCACCTCCAAAACCTTTAAATGCAGTGAGTGTATTTTGAAAAATCTTGAAATCAAAGTATGCCAGCGATGCAAACTATAACAATAGTGTTGGCTCTAGCATGTCAAGTCATTGTACAGAAAGGCTGCTCACAGATCCTCCAGATGCATTAAAATTTTCAATAATCTTGCTATCATTAGAAAATTACTCAGAAGTCTGAAAACGCAACAATATTGCTTGCTCAAGATCTCTGATTGCCTCAGCCTTCCTTGTAGCTACCACATCTTTATATATTTCCATATCTATAGCCTGGTGTAGTATCTCGGCTCTTCTATGTTTTAGTGCAACTATTTCACGTTTTGAGGAAAAAATTTCCCTTGCAGCATGTTTAGCTCTTTCAGGTTCTTGAATCTTTTCATATCAACTAAGAACTGCAGAAGCATAGGAAAAGTAATAACAAATAAATATTGAGGAACTGTTTCATCTACCAGTAAGAAGTGTTGTCTCATATGGACAATTTTCTTATAGCTAAATTCAATATAAAGTTGAATGGAATAGAATTTGAAACATAATAAAACTCCACACTGACAATTCATCTTCAATCCATAACTAAGAGGGAGGTTTTTAAATTGTAAACAACATGTTTTGCATCATACCTACAGCATCAGAGGAACCCTCGCTGCCTGAAGTTATTCCATAAAATTGCTGCTGCATTTTTGTCCAAACAAACAAACAAAAAGGAGTAAGGGCTTCAGTTCTTGTTGTCTTGCTCCAACTTCATATTTCTTACATACAATAGTATTATTACAAAGACCAACATAGCATATAGATCACATTATCTCCCATTTTGTTTTTCTTTACATGTGACAATAGTGAAGTAGATCCAACTTACCAGTGGACGTTCCAACATCCCAATTTCTCACATAAGGTTTCCCAATGAAAGTCTTCCCATTTTGTTGACCTCTAAATGTCTTCCCTCTATACGACTTTCCACCATGCTTTCTGCGGTTGGATGGAGATGTTTGTATGAAGCATAAAGTTTATCCATCAATACAAATGTTAGAATGAAACCCCAAAAATCAAATAAAATTATATAACCATTCCCAAACAGGAGGCTCACATTCTACCCCACATAAGTACATGAAAACATAAAAGAATTGTAAGAATTTTCCAACAGATTGTCACCCACCTCAAATTCTCGAACCAATGCTGAGCATTTTTTCTTTCGTTTTCCCATCCAATGACCATGTATTGAAGCCAAAACTTCTACTGGTGCCAATCGAGAAAAAAATTGAATCGCATCATCTACAGTAAAAAACCCACACTCTTGCATGAAAGCAGTCTTTTCCAACAAGTTTATAATTTCCTCAAAAGTTTCCTCAGACACTTCATCAGCCATAATGTCATAATAAACATCGGCGCTATTGAATCAGCTAAGCCATTTTTCGTCCTCGGAGTCCATATCATAGACTACACGACCACCGACCAGAGCCCTGCTAACTTCATCCTGTGTTGTCTTGATGTAGGTCATGGGCCTTTCAAAAGGCATACGATCAGTACCCAAATTTCCAACATTTATCTCACGTATGGTATCGGAATGTTCTTTATAGAAGTAGCCCTGAGATTTCGGCTGTAGCATTCTTCATACATCTTCCTAAACAAAGACCATTGTTTCCTTTCTATAAACTCTAATTTCCAATCTTTTCCGTCGGTCCAAACGATAGGGTGGAAATTAGAATTGCCAAATGTTTGTTCCCCAGCTTTTGGAATCAGACATACAATGGCTCGCCATTGCTTTACAATGGCCATGTGGCAGTTGACATGTGCGTGATTTGAAGTGTGTCCTGGGCCTCGAGCAAAGAATTCTCTTCCCCCCCAAAAAAATGAAAACTATTTTCCAATACATGCCAGTCCTACTGCTTAGGCCATTACTACTGCTTATTCCATCACGCCGCCAGGTCTTGGGGCACAAAGAACCAAGCAAACGTCACCAGAAAAGACCAATAGAAATTAAGTTAAATCAATATTTAAATAATTCAAAAAATAAAATTTAATCAAACTATATTAAAAACATTTGAAAACTAAAAAATTTAAATATGCCTATCGAATTAATTGACCTAACCGATTCATATATATTCCCTGTCGGGAACATAATAAGAAGAATTAGCATACAACTCTAAATTGTTTTGTTGTTGTTAAATATAAAGTTAAGGTTTTTCAAGTTTGATTTCAATTCAATTTGTTGGGTTGAAGTAGTACCTCGTTATGCAATTGAGTATGACTTATTTCTTAGCACGGATCAAACAATTTTAGAAATATTTTCAAGGTGAACATTGTCATAATATTTTAATGTTTGAGTGGGAGATTAATTCTAAGGCACTTACCTAATGATTAACACATTTTAGATGTACTTTGAAGTTGATAGCTTTCATTATGGGAAACAATAACACTTGTAAACATAAAAAAGTTATTAAATTTACAAACTTAATAAAAAATCTACAACTAATCATGTGAAAGTCAAATAGGTCTAAGTGATTTTGGAATGGAGTGTTATCCTTCCCACCTAAATTTTATTTTCATAAATAACTTACGAATGTCATAATAAATATAGTATTTAAACAACTTCATACAACTAAAAAGAAAATATAAAAATAATTATAAATCCATACTACTTTGTATAAACAATACATTAAAAAAATTATACTACATAAAATGAAAACATCTACATCAACATCATACATCATAATAAATACATTTACAACTACACATTCCCAAATTATATATAAAATGCACAATCAGCTCATTTGGATATAAAAAATTCCAAACACAAATTTAAATAACAATAAACTTAAGAATTAAATACACCCTCTTTGCT